>JAJJMA010265227.1:0-19130 GCA_023529015.1 Papaver nudicaule | reverse complement strand
GTAGTACTACCGAGATAACATCACATTGCTATATCCAACTCGAAAAGGTTTTAGGAAAAACCTTTATATTAACTTAGAGACGGAGAAGAAAAGAAAGATCTAAGCAATATTGGAACGTCATAACTACACACTAATACCACAAGTGGTAAAGCGGAGTTATCATAAGACACACTGATCACAAGTGATCAAGTCATAACGTAAATCTCAAGCTGAGAGTTATGTTTATCTCTTTTGTAGCACAAGTGTAAAAGATAATTGAATCGCGTTATTTAGATTCACTATAACCTGTTGAATGATGAAGCCGGATGTCTTCGTTTGATCTTCAATCTTTCTTCAACTCTTCAACTAGTGATTCTAAATCCTACCAAAATCTTTCACAACCTAAAGCTAACTCTCACATGACTTCACTTAATTGTGTGTTGTTTAGCGGTCGAGTTTTGATCACTAAAGTTGACAACTAAGCTTGACATACCAACACTTAGTGAGGTTGACCAAGCTATGCTCTAACAGGACCGTCGTTAATTTCTTCAAACACTATAGGGTAGAAAAGAATTTGCTCAAGGAAGATGCTCCTTAGAGTGTAAGCCTCGCCAAGGTACCCAATTCCAAATATGTTCTCGGTGACGTGGATCCCTCAGGATCTAGCACAAACACGCTTCTTTGTCACTCCAGCGATGAAATGTGGTTCTCGAAACCTGTGTGTGTATAAAATCTGCATAGGTGCATCATGTTCTATAGCCCTCAGATCTCATACTCACACACACAGTAACTTAAACATTATATAAGGTGTGATGACCTCAAGAACAATACCGAAGACATGTAAAAAGACATTAATCAAAGGACTAAACGCATCAAGATTATATTTCTGTTTTGCTACTACATGGATATGATCCTAAGGAGCTAGAGGAGATACAGACCTAATCCCTCTCTCGCCACTTAGGTTACACCCAAAAATTCCAACCCTTACAATGTTTTCCAAGCTCGCCTTATATAGGTCGAGCTTGGGTGGTTTACAGCTAATAAGACAATGGACTCAATCGTGGTGGTGTCAGTCCTTGTCGAGTAAGGCGGTTCCTTCGGCGGTACTCCGAAGATGGCTCTGGGGCTTCGGTCCTTTGGGACAGGGTCTGAATCCCTTTCTTATGATTCTCTACTCGGCGTCCTCGGTCTCACCTTTCTTTGGTTTGATCCCGAGGCTTCGCTACTTCTTCCTTTGGTGTGGTCTTGCTTCTTGGATCTCTGACACGTGTCCCGAGGGGTTTTACCCTCCACAGTTCGCCTCTTTCCTTTCCTTGTATCGAAGATGCGAGGAGAGGAAATTCCCATTTTGCCACCTCTTCCTTACCATGTATCCCCGCTACTTGCCAGGTGTGAGTTTTTTCGACACGTTCTTCCTATTCTCGAGGATTTCGCGGCTTTTTACCTTCTGACCGGCAGCGCCGGTTCCTCTTTCACTATTTATGTTTTGGTTCTCCCTCTAAAAATACTTTAGCCCCTTCGTATCCACCTTCCTTGGCACCGACGCTTTCTTTCTGTGATACCTCCCAATTCGTAACTTCATATCAGGCATTCTTTCCGCGTTTTCCTTCATGACCCTTTGTTTTACGCCTCCTATTGTTTCATAAAGTCGGTTCTTTTTGAACTTTCCTCATCTTCCTTTCCTCTGATCCATATTGCCTCTGCAACTTCCGGTCGCCGGCGGTATCAGTCTTCCCTTTTCTGTGTTTTTTCTTTCTATGTCGTCTTCTTCTAAGGTTGATGCCCTTGTTCAAAAGATGAAAGGCATGGGCTTCAAAGAAGAGGGCTTTCAGATTGAAGCCATTAGTTCCTCTAGATTGACTCCAGAGCTGGTTGAGGAGTATCAATGTGATGAGAACATGCTCTTGGTGACATTTCATCAAATGTCTGCAGGGTTACTTCCTCCTCTTTACAAGCCTTCAAATCCTTTGTTTCTTCGCATTCTTTGCTCTCTTCCTAAACCTCGAGGGGTGATGCAGCTTACTTGCAGCTCCATTTACCTCATCAATCAGTGGGTTCTTCGCTCCGAAGATAATTTCCCTGCCGGATCTACTGCGAAGTTCTATTTTACTGCTGAAAATTTCTTTAAGCATTACGAGCCCTTTTTAACCCTAGACAACGAATTTGCTCCTTGGGGGGTCAGCTTTCGGTCCGTGGAAGGTAGCGAAAATATCATCCCTGGGTCCTTGGACTACTCCATGGATGAAGATTGGTACTCGGAACCTATACTTCTTGAGGGTCCTGTGCTCCGAGGTTGGAAGGATTCTGTCTGGTACTTCCCTCAGACCGAGTTTGATGCTGGGCATGAGTTTCGGACTCATCATTTGTTCTCCATTCACTTTTCTGACGAATATAGAGGGTTATCTCGCTCATCTTCGGGGAAAGGTAAGGGTATTTCCATGGAGCCTTCGGGCAGCTTAAAGCGTTCCCGAACAGATGAGGAGACTATGCAGCAGGTAACAAATACTTTCCTATGTTCTTTTCTAGAGTATTCATACTGGCCTCTATTTGTTTCCTGAGAAAGACGGGTCCTTATCTGCAGGGAGAGTCTTTGGGTGTCTTAAACCTGAGCAATGATCTGATGGATTTTGAGTATGGGGGAAATTCGGAAGTTCCTCAGACGCTGAAAAATTCTGTTTTTCAGAAGATTCTTAGGGGAGTTCCGCCCAAACGTCGTCGAGCTGCTACGAGACCCCTGATGGAATCAACGAATGCTGGCAAGGAGGTATCAGCACTAAGACAGCTGAAACGGTTATCAAAGAAGTGGGTGTCGTTAACCCTTCCGTTACTTTGCCTATTACCACCATCGGTGCCTCTGCCTCAGCTATAGTAGGTCCTACGGCTGCTGCCGCTGGTGTTGCTTCGGACGTTGTGCTTACAGATTCTTCTATGCCGAGTGCTACCTTCGGTGCCTCTGGCTCAGCGATAGTAATTTCCACAACTACTGCTACCGAACCTTCTATTATTTCGTCGGAAATAATTGTCACTCCAGTGGACCTTCTTGTTCCCCGAAGGGATGGTTCATTTGTTGAGATGGATTCTTCCAAGGAACTTGTTGCCAGCTTTCCGCTGAGTTCAAAGTTTCCACCTACTCCGAGTTACGCTAGTAAATATAGGCAATCATATACTGCGGAAAGGTTTAAAGAAGTCCTTTTTGAAAACCATAATCCTAGTGATTTTACTGTTGAAGTTTCAACTCGCTTTGAAGCCTATGCTACGAATCCCTTGGGGCGTCCTTTAGACCCTGATTTCTGCAGGAAGTTAGGTGATATCTTTGGAGGTGACTGTCCCAGGGCCGATTATGACCTTCGCCGTCCACCCTTGTCCTATGAGGAGAGCTTGGCTATTCTTCAAGCGGTGAGTTGTGTTTTCGTGCTCTTTGCCCGTACGTTGATTTTGCCGGGGCTTTGTGTTAACTGTTTATCTACAATCTTTTTTGTCAGGGTGACTATCATGCCTCTGGCCTTTTGGCTCACAACTTCGATCAGGCTGGCGAGGCTGAGTATTTTGAACGAGAGTTTTACCGGATGCAAGAGGAGCTGGCTCAAGAGAAAGTTCGCAGTGCTCTTGCGAAAAAGAATTTAATATGTAAGTCTTTTTATCTTCTGTCATTTATGTACATATTTTTTTTTTTGCAGCGTTGTGCTAAGAACAAACTTGCTGCTTGCTTAAAAGGCGAGCTGGAAGAGAGCGAGAAAAAACTCCAAGGGGCTAGATCGACTTTTGATCAACTTCGGGAGAGTCGTCAAGCGTCTCAGAGTGCCTCGGGTAGCGGGAGTTACCGAAGTTGTAGTGATAGACTTTTGGAAGAGAGGAACAAAGCTGTAGAAGATGTGGATTATTATAGGATGAAAAGACAAGAGGCTTTTGGAAGGTCTTTTTGTTAGAGACTTTTGGAAGGTCTTTTTGTTAAAGAAAGAAAAAGGGGGGACCAAGCCGAGCGCCTTCTCGAGGAAGTGAGAAATAAGAATAGGGCCCTGGCCCGAGAGAATCATTTTTTCCAACTGGATGTGGATCGTTTGACACGAGAGCGAGATGAAGCTCGCTTGGAAAGGTCAATCAGTACTTCTGGGAGGGTTATGATTGAAAGGTTAGAGGAGAATGTCAAAAATTTGAAGGTTCAGATGGCAGCACTGAAGAATGTCAACAATGATTTGGTTATAAAAAATGATGCTCTGGAAAGGAGTTGCAGTGATATATGTCTGGAACTTGTTGCAGCTAAGAAGTCGAAAGACTATTTTGCTCGCCTCATTGATGAGTATCGAATAGAACTAGCTAAGAGTGGGGCAATTACTTCCGAAGATGTTAGGAAGAATGCATATATGCCTCGCTTCTCTAATCAACATGAGGTTTCGGAATATATGATTTTTAAAGAAAGTAGGGAGCTAACCCAGCTTTTTCTTTGTTCTGCTTCTGTCATATCCCTGAGTGAGTTTGATCGTCCTATCATTCTGATGTTTTTAGTTTTTATGTTTTATAGGTATTGAATCCAATTTGCAGAAGCAGGTTGCTGATGTCGTGGCGGCAAGGGATGATGCTCCAATCAGCTGGTGAATGAGTCCGAACGGAAGTTGGAGGTTGAAAACAAGGTTAAACAACTGACCCGAGAACTATCCGAAGAACGTCAGCGTCGCTATGCCGATATGAACAGATTTTCTCAAGAACTTGAGATTGAACGCAAGCGTCGCTCGGAAGAGGTGACGAAGTGCGCTGAGCAACTGTCCGAAGAACGAGAATTTCGTCTTAAATGTCAGGCGAGTGTAAGGAACATGGTGACTGGTTTTGCCCTCCTGCATCATCAGCTAAGACATGGTCAAGCTGTCGAAGAACTTCTTTCTCGATCTGCTCTAACTACTGCCTTTGCTACTAGTATGGCCTGCCGACAGCATAGTCGTTTTCTTTTTAGGACCATTGGCATTGAGCCTCCTACTTATGGCCCTATTGGTGCGCGTGACTCGGATGCCATACTTCCTGGTGATAAGTATTTATTCCCTCAGGAGGTATATGTAGCCTTAGCTAGGAATGAGCTTCGTAGGAGAGGCTTGCTAGAAAAGTTTTTGAATGGTCCTGGTGATGATGACGACGATGATGATGATGGTGATGATGATTCCAAAGGCGGAAATTCAGGGAGTCCTGGCGGTGATGCCGAGGAGGACATCGAGGGTGTCCATGATGGTCCAGGTGGATCCGAGCATGGTCCCGAGGAGGGTCCTAGAGATGGTACCGACGGTTCAAAAAATGATCTTGCGCATGGTGCTGGGGGGAAGACTGTCAGTATGGTGAATAATGTTTCCCGAAGTCATGAGGGTTCCACTAAGGGATGTGCTGGCCGAGCCCCAGGTTTTGTCTTTGATAAGGAGAGTCATTAATTATTTCAAGAGTCTGCTTTGGAATATAGCGAAGGGGAAAGTGAGGAAGAAAATGAGGAAGAAACTGATGGGTGTACTGGCCATCCCTAGGTACTATCTTTGATAAGGAGAGTCAATATCTGTTTCAAGAGTCTGCTCAGGAATACAGCGAAGAGGAAAGTGAGGAGAAAACTGCGACTGCTTTGGAAATTACCCCTTCGAGGTCAGACCACTTTGGATTTCGGACGTACGAAGGTAATATCCGAGTTGACAAAGATCTTATGTAGGAAATGGAGATTTTTGATGATGCATCCCTTTGTGCCTAACGAAGGTTTTTCAAATGCTTAGTGGCAATTTTGCTCTGCCTCTTTTGGTTGTGTTCCTCCGAATCATTTGTTTATACACAAATTTTTTGTTGTCGCTTTCCTTGTTCTGTACTGATTATATATATAAAGGATTCGTTTGTTTATTTTTCCTTTTATGCCCCTCCTCAAGGCTGTTTTTTATTTGGAGGAGGTCCCTTGGCTGCATAACTCACTTTTCATTTTCCGTAAATGCGAGCTAATTAGCTGCCTCAGGGTTCCATCTTCCTCTATAGTTAGATGTTAATCCCATTTATCGTCCCCTCGACGCCTCAGAAAGTGAGGTCCTCGTGGTCGTTTGGTAGTGGGCGCGAATGTACCATCAGCTTATATAGCCTCGATTCAAGGCGCCCACCGCTAACGGGGTGTCTTGTGGGTAGAGGACTGTGCCATATAACTCGTAGGGCCCTTACAATTTATATGGTCATCAGCTATGTGCCTGTTGTTCGAGGTCTTTTTATTTTTTGGCGTTTTTTGCCTTGGCGTTAAAGCCTTTTTGTTTTTTGGCGTTTTTTTCCTTGGCTTTTTATTTTGCGACGAGGCACTAGGGGAGATATGGCGTCATGGCCAGTTTATTTGTGGCGTTAAAGCCTTTGCATTTATGCCTAGCATTTTTTACCTGCCCTGACAGGATATGGAGTTTGATTTCGGAAGAAGTTGCATCAAAGGGTGCGATTTTCATTTATTCAATCTTTCTACGAGTGCTGCTTACATAAAAAGTTTCTTTCTAGACGAGGTGTTTCATATGCTTCCCCTCCACTTGGGTTTTTAACTTCTGGCCTTCGAGATTGATTAAGCCGTATGTGTCATTCCCAAGTTGCTTTTCTATGACGAATGACCCTGCCCAGAAAGGTTCTTGTTGAATATTCCTGCCTTCGCTAGGCTCGCTCAATTGTTCATTCGGAATCTGGAGGCATCCTTCTGCTACGAGGAACTGTTCTCTATTGTCGGGACGTTGGTCCTTTTTGCTGTTGTCTGGCCTGGTGCTTGTCATTCCTGCTTCTGTTTTAGCTATGAATTTCTCTATGCTTTCATCTGTGATTCTTGGTTGTTTAGTTTGCCCCGAGCATTCTTTGCTACCTTCTTTGGCCTGAATGTCCATTTCATTGCAGGCACGAGCTTCGGAGGGGTCGCATGGTATTTCCGCGATTCCCCGTGGAGTTGGAAACCTGATATTTTGAGGTTGAGGCTACTCCCATGATGCCATGTAACCATGGTCTTCCCACGATAGCGTTATAGGGAGAGTCTATGTCAACTACACAAAATAATGTTGGCTGTTTTTGTTTGCCCACATGAATTGTTAACATTAGCTCCCACCGAGGTGTCGATGGTTTTCCATTAAATCCGAATATGTTATACGATGAGGGCACCAAAACAGCTTTTTTTCCCTTCATCTTATCATATGTTTGCCCGAAGAGTATATCGACAGAACTCCCGGGGTCCACGAGTATTCTTGGCATCGCTATTTTTCCCATTTGGAGGGTGATGACCAAAGGGTCGTTGTGTGATCTTCCCTCGTTGGGGATGTCCGCTGCAGAAAAGAATACAGGTTGCTTTTGCCATTCTTCTAGATGATTCTTCGTGATTACGCTAAGTATTTCCTTTCCCTCGAAATCCCTCTTATGGATTCGGTCTGTTTGGATCCCCTCGAGGCCTTTTGTGTGAACGATGGAATTACAAGAGCCGAATCTTGGAATGTCTCTATCGATTGTTATCACATAAGCTTCATGCTTCGGCTCTTCCTTCGGTTGTGGCTGATTTGGAGGTGGCTTTGGTAGCTCCAGGAGGTGTTTGAATTTTTCTCTGGCTATGAAGAAATAAATTTGGTCTTGTGCCGTAACGCAATCTTCTGTTGTATGTCCGTAAAATTTGTGGAACTGACAGTAGTCTCTTGAATTCTTTGTGTGCTTTGGTTGATTACCCCTGCTTTTGGGATATCTTATTTTACTGGCAAATTCGGACTGCTCGATAGTCCGAAGAGCATCCTCGATGGGTACGCAAAGCTTTGGGAGTTTTCTATCGTGAAAGGCAGGGAATTCTGGCTTAGTTGTCCTAAACTTTCTGTTTCCTTGTCCTTGCTGGCTGTTGCTTCCTTCGAATTCTCCTCGAGAGATGCTTCCTCGGTTGTCATTGTATTTTCTATTGTCGTGGTATTTGCCGTCTCCGAATTTGCCTTCGTTCCCAAAGCGACCAATATCATCTTGTCTTTCTCGCTTCGACGGATCCCCAGATTGATTATTCATTGTTTGACTTCGCTCTTCGAGTGATAAATTGTTTATTGAGTGGACCTGTTTTAAGATGGTTTCCTTCCCCAGGGTTGCTTGTTCTTTGATCTCTTCCAAGGTAATTCGTTCCTTCTGGTATTTTCGGAGATCTTGTAGCGTCTCGAGGTTCTTGGAGAAGATCCTATCATATAAAGGATGGTTTTTATCAAGAGCATTGAGGAATGCTCGTACTTTGTCTTTTGTTGTAGCGTCGTTCCCCACCTTTACGCACTGTTCAGTCCATCTGTTTGTCAGACTCTTGGTAGACTCTCCTGGTCATACCCGGATGCTAAATAATTTCTCCACCCCTGGCTTGGAGAAGTTGTTGTATAGGAAGTGTAGTATAAAGACTTTGGACAGCTCCTCGAAGGACGAGATCGAGCTGGTTGTGAGGTTGTCATACCAAGCGAGGGCTTTTCCTTTCAAGCTAGAGGGGAAATATTTACAGAGCAGTTCGTCTCTATCAGCGTAAGCCAAAAAGACTCGGAGATACATTTTAATATGCAAGGTCGGGTCTCCTGAGCCATCGAAGATTGATGTGAAGGTAGGCATAGTGCATTTTATAGGAATCGCCTTGGAGAGGATTTCTGGGCTTAGGGGTGAGCGATTGACATCATTCATTGCTTGCGTGAGTTTAATCCTGTCGCTTGATTGGATCCTATTGTCGAAGAGTTCGGCTCGGAGTGTCTTGATCTGGTCCAACAATACTTGTTGTAGAGCCCTAGCTTCGGCGTCCTTCTTCGTTTGGTTATCTTCACTGAGTATTTGTATGCTTTCCTTCGGATATACTCCTGGTTCGATCCTTTTGCTTGATACTGTGATCCCATGACCCTTGCTGACGCCCTTGGTCTTGATGTATGTTTTGTATACAGAGTGTTCCTTCGATTGAGATACATTGTTTGGACGAGAGTGTCCTTCGCTACATCCTTTGTAGTTGGATGCAGACTTTTTTGCCACCTTTTTATTTGCTTCGGCTAGTTGCTTTTTTAGCTTTTTTATCTTTCTGTTTTTCAAGATTAACTTTCTGAACTGTGCAGCTCTCGCCGTATTTTCTTCGGTTGTTCGGTGTAAAGGCATGTCGTTGTCAGGGACAGCCACTTCATCTTCATCTTCGTCGTTTTCTCCATTTTCTTCTTGTACTTGCTGTTGAGGTAGTTCGCTAGCCTCTGGGAATCCTTCTCCCTCTGGGCCTAAGTCCTCTATATGCACTTCGTCTTCGTTTACTTGTTCTCTGTGCTTGCCGCCACCTCGGGTGATAACCCTTTACTCGTTGAGAATCTGGTGTAATGTTGCCTCGAGGAACCGGTCCCTTGCCTCGAAGATTCCACTCGCTGCTTCGGAGCCTGGCCAGATTTCGAAGCCATTCTGGTTGTGACCTGTCAGAAGACAAAAAACCCGTGAGGTCCAAGGAGGCTACTGCAGTGTACTATGTCTGTCATGTAGGTCTGTACGTTGCAACGGTTTTTATCGTGCGAGTTTTTAGCGTAGGTCGTATTCGTTCTTTTTAGATATATCCCTAACCATATTTTTTGTCTTTTAGCCAAAACCATCTTTTCCAACGATTCCTTCGTAAAAGTTTATTTCCAAATGTAGCAGGGACCTTGAAAACCCTAAAAATAGGTTTAAAAGATTTTTTCCATAATCGTTTTCTTATAGCCGATCCTAATTTTAAGGTATATATTATGAAAATCAATTACCGTGCTTGAAATGGATTTCATCATGTCAAGGTTTAAACCCTTAGACGTTGATCTAACCATCTGATGATTTGCTCATAAAAATCCTTGAACATGCTAAAGCCTTTAAGGATCTTTAGACGTTTAAGGTATTGGAGCGTTTTTTAAAGAACAAGCTTTGAAGATCTTTGAAAATATGAGAAAATTTATGAATAATTTGAAAACCCAAAAAATCAAAGGCAAACCCTAAGTTGTTTTGATCAGTCCCTGTTTCTAGCGCCAAACTGTGTGGGTATAAAATCTGCATAGGTGCATCATGTTCTATAGCCCTCAGATCTCATACTCACACACACAGTAACTTAAACATTATATAAGGTGCGATGACCTCAAGAACAATACCGAAGACATGTAAAAAGACATTAATTTTTTATTTTTATTTTTATTTTTTAAAAGGAAACTTCCCATGGCATTGGCACACTGGGAAGTAATTTTATTAAAATCACGAAAAAAGAAAGAGGGGGGCTAGGCCTGACCTCAGAAGACAGGAGAGGAAAAAAAAAAAAAAAGCAAAATGACAAGAACGAAAATAAAAATACAATCATCTGAATCTGTAAACTGGCAGGCTAGACCTGTCTATGCTAAGCTTGTGTCTAATAAAAGTAGGAGGTTAGAGCCACCACCTAGATTCCACTGAAGCCCCATGTTTAGCTAAAAGATCCGCTACTGCATTTCCTTCACGAAAGATGTGAGAGTATCTGAACTCAATTGTGGATATATATCTCATACAGTTTGACCACTGAATATAAAGTTTCCAAGGTATTAAGCTTGGGTTTTGAATAGCTGCAATAATTGCCGTAGAGTCACATTCAAACCAAAGCTTATTGAGGCCTCTAGATTGCGCAATTCTGAACGCATAAATAACACTCAAATATTCAGCCACCATAGAAGTATCATGGCCAATGGACTGAGCTAAGCAACCTCGAACTAAACTGTTATGATCTCTGAAAACCACTCCAAAACCTGCTTGTCCAGGGTTACCAAGAGAGCACCCATATACGTTGACCTTAATCCAACCGTAGATTGGAGGTTGCCATTTAACCTCTAGAATACAAGGAGCTCTAGGAGGACGGCTCTTCAGCTGAAAGATATTAAGAATTAGCAAGTCTTTAGAAGTGCTGAAGGAGAAACCTTTAGCATACCTTCCTGATTCACTAACAAGCTTTATAAGCCTGCTAACCGCAACTTGAGTAGGAGTGAACATATGCTCATACCTGAGTCTGTTGCGACAGTCCCAAATTAACCAAATGCAGTTAATTATTGCCACCCAAAGTAGAGTTTTTACCTGAGAGCAGCCGCTGAATAATCTTACTGAAGCAAATAGTTCAGCCGTAGAAGTAAGGTTGAGAGGATGCTGAACCCAAAGTAGAGTTTTTACCTGAGAGCAGCCGCTAAAAAGACATTAATCAAAGGACTAAACGCATCAAGATTATATTTATGTTTTGCTACTACATGGATATGATCTCAAGGAGCTAGAGGAGATACAGACCTAATCCCTCTCTCGCCACTTAGGTTACACCCAAAAATTCCAACCCTTACAATGTTTTCCAAGCTCGCCTTATATAGGCCGAGCTTGGGTGGTTTACAGCTAATAAGACAATGGACTCAATCGTAGTGGTGTCAGTCCTTGTCGAGTAAGGCGGTTCCTTCGGCGGTACTCCGAAGATGGCTCTGGGGCTTCGGTCCTTTGGGACAGGGTCCGAATCTCTTTCTTCTGATTCTCTACTCGGCGTCCTCGGTCTCACCTTTCTTTGGTTTGATCCCGAGGCTTCGCTACTTCTTCCTTTGGTGTGGTCTTGCTTCTTGGATCTCTGACACGTGTCCCGAGGGGTTTTACCCTCCACTAAACCAGTGCTTATCGAGGGCCCAATTTTCCTTGGTTATGCCGATGAGGAGAATAGGACCGAGCGAACAGGCTTTGAAGATGGTCACGATTTTCTTATTGTTGAATTATATAAGATACATTTCTCCGACGAAGAGCGAAAGAAATCCCATGAGAAAATCGATGCTTACAAAGCGAAGGTACCATAAAAATTTCTCTTTTGGAGTTCCCCTCGATCTGCCTATCCTTATTTATGCCTCGTTTTTGCAGAAAGAATAGCAGGAGAGACAGAAGAGGTCACAAGGCCAAGGGCGAGTTGATGATACGAAAAAGACGAAAAGACCTTCGAAGCCGGTCAGTGCTGGAAAGGAGGCGAGTGGTCAGGTGAAAAACACAACTTGCCTCAGTTATGTTATGGGTATGAATACCTGCCTCTGTTTGGAACCTGACAAATTGGCTACTTTTCAGTTGACCGAGGTGATTGATGGTGGCGAGGGCATGATGGAATATTCTATATGCGATCCTAATCGGAAGAAGGTTGCCACTGGTGGATTGAGTAAAGGGATTGTGAAGACAGTTGCTTCGAAGCTACTGAGTTCGAGGAAGTATGCTACGAGGGCTGCTTGCAAAGGAATGAACGAGCCTTCGAATGTTTCTGTCGAGGATGTGGATGACGAAGAGACCGAAGATGACGAGGATGTTCAACCTATGTCAAAGAAAGGCAAGAAAGGTCCTTTCGAACACCCCAAAGTTCTGTGCTGAAGTCATCTCATAACGATGCTGCGCTGGCTAAATAACCCACTGCCTCTGCTTCCTTGAATGTCACTGCTGCCGATTTTGAGTTCGGCCTTCAGGAATCTAGCATGAGGTTGGATGTGTATGGTTCGAATGATCGTCTAGTTGATGCCTCTTTAAGTCAACAATCTCTGCCTTCCCAGGGTGGCCTATTGGTTCCAACTAGCTTGCCTCACAGACCATACTCTGAGGAGGAAATTCGGCAGTTCATGGAGCGGTGCTCTCTCTGGTCTTTATGCTGAGGATATTGTTAATCATCTGAAAGCATACGCCAAAGACCCTCAGAATTGTCAGCTCGACCCCTCTCTTTGCACTTTTCTTGCGCAGGATTTTTCTGGTGTTTACGACGCGAAGACCCTTGGCTCGGCGTGGACGAAGCACCAAGCGTTCCACGAGGCGAGTTATCATCATGGGATGTATTTGTCAAATTTGTATCGATCTCAAGGATATGAGATTATTCGTCTTGACAAGGAGTTGCTGAGCTTGAAACAAGAAAAATGGTAATCTCTCAAAGGAGCTTGAGAAGAGCGGGGGTGATGTGATAGACTTGGGGAAGCAGCTCAAAACTGCTACTAGTGAACGAGATTCCCTTTCTGAAAACCTGAAAACTCAGCGCGAACTGGCTTCGAAGCTGGATACTCAGCCGAAGAATAAAGAGAATGAGCTTGGGTTGCTACAGAAGAGTCTAGGTGACAAAGATGGTGAGATTAAGCTTCTCAAAGAGGAGGTTGCTTCGTTGAACAAGCATGTCGAAGGGGAGCCTGAACGGATTGCTTTGTTTAGCCGTATGCACGTTCGTGATCTTTTCAGGAAATTCGGAATGCTTATTTATGAAGATGATCCTAATGGTATAAATGATCCTAATGCGTAAAACAGTTGTTGGACTGATGGTATAAATGATCACAATGGTATAAATGATCTTAATGCGTCGCTTGAGACTGATAAGGAGTTAGTTTCTGCCCATGAGGTTCAGGATGTAATAAAACAGTTGTTGGAAGAGAATGCTGGTGCTGAAGAAGTTGAGGAGGAGGATAATGAAGATGTTTTTGCTGGTGATGATGAGAACATGGGAGAAAACAATTTTGTGAAGGAATCTGGGGGCGAGCAGCCAATTGTAGAAGAAAAGGTGGTGGATGTACATACAACGGAGGGCGAGAGGCCAAAAGAGGGAGATAATAATGTTTTGGGGAAAGAGAAAGGGGACCAAGTTGAAAATGTTTACATCGAGGAGTCGACTAAGGAATCTTCAAAGGATTCTGTCGAAGCTTCTGGTAATGGACCTGGTAAAGATGCCGAAGCTAATGATAAAGTTAAAACTGGTGCCGGACGTGCTCCCGAAGTTGTTGACACTGGTTCTAAAGAAGGCACTGAATCTATTGATCAGGCTGTTGTGCAAGACCCCGAGGATGTTTCCAAAATAGATGATGTCGAAGTTTAAGGGGTTGTTAAAGATACCTGCATAGGGAACACTATATTCCTGCCGTTATCTTTTTGTACTTTCGTCCTCCTTGTTAGTGTTGCAGATTGTTTGTATTTCTTGTTGTTGTGTTTCTTGTTTCCTTGTGAATTATGTACTTTGGAGCGTCTTTTGCTCCTTTTTCGTAATGTTTTTTTTTTATATACCGTTTATCGAGTAACTCGTGGTCAAGCACGAAGTTGACCTTGCAATAATAATCCAAACCCCCAAAGGTTGCTAAAAAAAAAAAAAAAAAACTTCGATGTGGGAGATAGTAAACCAAGCTAGTGGGGGATTATGGATCACCCTTCCCAATGGCTTTCAGCTACTTTCCTGTTTTAAAGCAAACACTGGCTATCGAGGCCATAGGTACCCATTTTGCCTCAGTATATTGGGTGGATATTGAGGATACTAGGTATCTTCCGAGAGAACATGGTGGTGTTCTGATAATCCATTCATCCCAATTAAAGTAGGGAACTTATGGTAGGTAACTGATATGCTTTGCCTCGATAATAAAGTAGCACAATGGGGGAGTGTCGGTCAAGGCTGGAGCTTAGACATGGTACTATTCTCCTATCGCGGCCTAGAATTCGACCCATATTTTCTCGGCAGCCCCTCCTTGAGGCTGTTTTTTTATTTTTTAGGGGAGGTCCCTTGGCTGCGTAACCTGCTTACCCTTCCCATGAATGTAAGCAAATTAGCTGCCTCGGGGTTCCATCTACCTCTAAAGGTGGATGTTAATCCCATTTATCATCCCCTCGACGCCTCAAAAGAGAGGTCCTCATGGTCGTATGGTAGTGGGTTCAAATGCATCATAGGCTTATATAGCTTAGGTGCATAGTACCCACCGCTAACGGGGTATCTTGTGGGTAGAGGACTGTGCCTTATAGCTCGTAGGGCCCTTACAGCTTATATGAACATCATCTCTGTGCCTGCTTATTCGAGGACTTTTTATTTTTGGCATCAGGGCCTTGGCGTTAAGGCCTTTTGATTGCATCAGGGCATTTTGGAGGAAGTGTGGGTCATGGCCTGTTTGTTTTCATGGCGTCAAAGCCTTAGGAGATGTGCCTAATCAGGTAGGAATTTTGAATCGAAGGACAGTCTTTACGAATTGAAAGTAATTCTTTATTCGAAGGTACATAGCGAGGTACAATATTTTTATGTATAATATTTTCTTATATACTTCGCATTCCATGCATTGCCGAGCCCCATTCAGTCTTTTTCATCGATTAACTTGTTGTTTTAGGTATAAAACAAATAAGAGAATCTGAGGGGTAAAGTATGAAGTGTGATGATGTAATAAAAGATTGTGATGAATTCGAGAGGTCAAGATCGAACAAGACTCGCCTAAACCAAGAAATGGCCGTTCGAGTATTGCTTCAGTTACAAGAAGAGGATTTTAGGGTTGGTTTAGGGAGGGAAGCAGAGAAAGATGAGATCAGAGAATATTGCAAGATAAGGATGAATATTCAGTTCTCACTAGATAATAAATGCTGAATGAGAAGAGTTAATCAATTATCGATAAGATAGACTTGATTATACTTGCACTGAACTTGTTGAACTTATCTGTTTTTGGATGAGATTGGGATCGAGATGTCTTTTCCCCAACTGGTCGAGTGACCTATTTATAGCAATATATTCTCAACTGATCTCGTAAGAAGTGGAAGAAGTGGAAGAGTGGGAGTGAGGAAAGAGTGGGGTCAGTTGTTAAGAGTCTTGCGCCTAATATTAGGGAAGACTAACAACCCACTACCTTATCCCACCTTCTCAGCAACGTTCACACGACCTAGTTATCTTTCCCGTTAAGTGATTGAGCCGTTGCAATCACACGTGCCGTAGACCGCCAAACCAAAACCCTAAAAGAATATCCCCCCATGTAACTAAATCTTGATTCTCGTAAGATTTGTTAAATATTTGTTTATTTGTTAAGTCAAAGTTGACTAGTGCAAGTCGTATCAATTACTGATAAGCTTGGGACTTTGCGATAAGATAGAGATTAAGCGATAAGCTTTGAATATCTCTTTAAGATTTGGTTTAAGGATTGAGCCGGGCAATCGCCGTTTAAACCAACAAATCTAAGGGTTGAGCTAGCAACCGCCATTTAGATAAGATAAGATAAGTCATCTAAGGGTTGAGCTAGCAACCGCCATTAGATAAGATAGGTCTAAGGATTGATCTATGCAATCGCCAATTAGACCGAGAGGATTTCAGCAACTCTCTGTGGCAATAGTCAAATAAATACGACTTTCGATTTGCCAAAAATAAGGGAAATTAGTTTGTGGCATGTAATGCACCAATTCCCTGGATAATAAAGACATATGAATGCCCAAAATAATATAAGTCATAGCCATGAGCCATGATTAAGAATTATAGCACTGATTTATGGAAGCAAGTCCATAATCAGGAAAAACAGACGAATGATGCTATCACGGCGTAGCCATCATCAAGAATGCATAAGCATTGCCAATATAAGACCTAAAGATAGGCCACAATAATTATGATAAGCCATATTGCATGGTATAATAATCTTATTAAGAAGTTAGGCATAGGTACGAAGAACAAGCCATAACATTTATGTTATTTTCAGATTTCTGTACAGTTTGCATGTTGTTCATTAGTAAAATCGCCCAGGCCAGCCTATATTAGGTAAAAATCTGAATTTTTAGTATGTTATAGGAAATTCACAGAGGAAAATATTTCGTGAAGGAAGCGCCTCCAATTCCTTACGGATTGGGCTGTAAAAATCACGCCATGAAGAAATACGTGAGCTGAACTGCCAGATTTCCGAATTTGATTAGGAAACTAGAGTATTATGGACTTGAGAAAATCCATAATCCTCTAGGATTTGGATCAGTGAGGCCCATAAGTAGGGAGAGGCTAGGAAGAGGTAAACCCTAGCTCAAAGAGGCAAGGCTAGCCGTGAGGAGGGGAAGAGAATAATCATGGACCTCCATAAGTATAGGCGAGGGAAAACAATAAGACCTCCACGAATTAGGCGAGAGCCAACTATAAGGCCCCCATAAATTAGGCTAAGCATGATTATGAGGCCTCCAATATTTGGCCAAGGCATAATCTTGGACCCCCAAGAGTTTGGCCAAGGCACAACCGTGGAGCCCCAAGCAATAAGCTAGGGCATGGCTTGGACGTCCAAGGAAATAAGCAAAGGAGATGCGTGGGCACCCAAAGATCAAGCAAGGGAGGATGCGTGGGCATCCAAAGATGAGGCATGGCCAATGCCACGGGCCTCCAAGAGTTAGGCGCGGCCAATACCATGGGCATCCAAAGATGAGGCATGGCCAATGCCGTGGGCCTCCAATGTTCTAGGCGTGGCTGGATTTTATGCTTGGCCAAAGATTAGGCGTGGCCAAGACTTGAGCATGGGCAACGCCATGCCTTATCCAAATTTTAGGCTTGGCCAAAGTTTAGGCGTGGCCAAGACTTTGGCGTGGACAGGTTTTTGGTGTGGCCAAGGTTAGGCGTGGCCACGACTTGGGCCTTGCTAGGGTTTGGGTGTGGCCAAATTATTGGCGTGGCCAAGGTGTTGGCGTGCTGGAGTTTTAGGCGTTGCCAATACCGTGTACTCCTAGGGTGTTGGCTCGAGCATGAGTTAGGCTAATGCGCATGCATAGGTATTTTAATACGTAGGTCAGGGATATGGACCATGCTACTAGGCTAGGGTCGCGAGATATCAAAATATGGCTAATAGCAACCAAATATCTTATCCCTACTGTAAAAATAAACTCATACCTTATCTCGAGCTATTCCAGGACGCCAGAAATTGATGCGAAATTACTCCTGTGACCTCGTCGCCAAAAAACACCATCAACATTAAGTCCCCTGCGCAGCATGGAACCGTGAGTGTTCCAGGGTGAGCACCAAGTTGATGGGCCAGCTACATCCGCATAGAAGCCTTATCCACGAACATGGAGTCCAAACAGGGCCTAAAGACGAAGCCCGTCCAAGTAATGTCCAGAGAGTCCTAATTAGGTTAGGGCTCTCTCAAACCGTGCGTGATATATGTTCAGGAGTTAATGACTTCGTCAGTCCACTTGTAGATGCGTCTGAGTCAACCCCTCTTATGTAGGCAACAGTTACTTCTAGAATTTGAATTCTCGAAACCCTAAAATTCAAATACTCCGCGCCTATATAAATATATGTTTCAGAAAACACCCTGGATCATACTTCCTCTGCATATCTTCTGATTTTCTTATAGCATGTCGAGCAACAGTAGCAGTGATGTTCCCTTGAGCCAATTTAGCAAACGTAGGGCTTGGATTCCCAGTTCTGTAAGTAATTCTTCACTTGTACTTCCATATATTATTTTAGAAATTTATTAATCACGGATTAACTGTAGAATGAAGAGGAAGGAGATAGCAATACCAGTAATCCACGAAGCAAGATGCCAAGGACAAGCAGCTCTTCACCAGTAAATCCCCTTCTTTATGCATCTCATTTATTAACATGACAATATCTTCTTACTCTTTATCCTTTGCAAATTCGTAAGAAAAGTGCTCACGCCCCCTCAAGGAGGATGACCGAAATTCTCCATTCTCCTACTTACAGCCCTGTTTCAGTGGTAGACCTTGAAGACCACGTCCCTCCTGGGAATAGCATCAGAGGAGGCCTTCCTTTTGATCCCGAGATGCGCTCCTTATCCCAAGAATACAAATCTGTTGGCGGTTTCTTAGTTCGGGAGAAATACGTTTCCCTGTACACGAAAATATGGAGGAAGTACGGCCACATAGCTACTACCCAAGTCTTGGGTAAGGACTGCTCAACAGTCTTGGTGTCCATGATCGTGTTGTTGATGCCGATGATAGCAGAAATGGAGCAAGGATCGTTGCACAAGGTTACTTTGTCTACCATTATGAAATGGGAACGTTTGCTTTCTTCTGCTGAAAATGTTAAGTTTCGAGTTGGATGACTTCGGGCACGACTTGAAAAGATAAAAATGGACCGGTTGTCTTTTCTGGCAGATGGCCCTGATCCCGAAATTATCGATGAAGATGAAAAAGCCCTCGATGAAGAAACTGAGAAGGTCAATAAAATGGTGGAAAGCCTGAAGACCCTGGAACATGAAGTTGCTGCAGAGATGAAGGCTAAAGAGGAAGCAAGAGAAAGGGAATTGAAGACCCTTAAAGAGAAGATTGCAGAAGAAACTGCAAAGGTGGGTGAAGCTATCCGAAATTTATCAGCTAAGACCGCGGCGTTTCAGGAAAAGATGGAAAGCTTGTATTTGAAAGATTATGCACTCCTGGAAGGCTTATTCTGAAGAAAGATTTATTTTCTTCTTTTTTTTTGAATTGAATTGAATAAGTAATATTTTCTGAATGAA
>JAJJMA010265207.1:0-14750 GCA_023529015.1 Papaver nudicaule | reverse complement strand
CCGAAGTCTTATAGTAGGCTAGAGTTTGTAGTCAGTTTGTACTGGGCGGTGTTCAATCTGGACGAGGTCCCGAGGTTTTTCTACAAGGTAGTTTCCTCGTTAAAAAAACGTTCTGGTGTCTTGTGTGCTTTTCCTTTCCGCAATTATATAAACTCTGACATATAATTAAAAGCAAACACAAGAAGTATGTTATCCATAACCGTCGAGTTTACTCCATAGACTTGTCTTTGTCGAGTTGATCCCTAGATCACAACTCCGGTTATCTAGGTTTGGATATTGATTTTTGAGATCGTCCAAACCTAACCATAAGACTCACGAGCCCAAACGAAAAGTTAGTCGTATTTCGGTACCCCTCCTTTTTCACTCCCCCTTGGTTCTGCACCACAAGAACACAGAACCATATGTATTCTCCCCCTATTTGTCACAAAAATATGACAAAGTAGTTTGAGACTAGGGTTTCATAAACCTATGAGAATAGGTTAAGCTAAGTACTCACATACCAAGTTTAAGATGGTATAACTAGGAAATCTGACGAAGATCCCTAAGTTCTCATCTTTTGGAGAAATATAGATACACTTTTCTCCCAATATTCCACAACCACGCTCCCCAAAAAGATTTGTTATTAAGCGCAAGTTCAAGTTAAGAACTCTCCCCCCATGTGGTGTTATTCAATAAAGAACAACTTACAAAGTCGAACATGGACAGAAACAATTTAATGTTATCCAGTTTTACTTTGTTTATAGTCTCTTTTCTTAGTCATTTTCTAAGAAATAAGAGTATGATCACAAAAAGTTTTCTCTTCTTAAAACAAGAAGGTAATATAACTTGTGTGATATTCATGACTTTAATATAATCATCACTTGAATAACAATGAATAAAGTCATGTTGGCAATACCCACAGCATGATCAGGAAGATCATGTATTGCCCTCTAAGATACAAAACTTGTGTTAACAAGGGTTGATTTATTCTTAAAGTCAAGGCTTAACTTTTTCACATGGAGTTTCACCAATAAGTGTGATTAAAGTTTTCCTTGGAACAAAGATCACGTTGGACTGCATTGAATCCACGTATTTATGAGTTCCAGGAGTCACTGTTAAACTCCGTGTACATATCCGAAGATATTTACCCCATACGGTTCGTGAACCGCTTGACCTCATAATGATCCTATAACCGTGTATACTAAGACAGTATACTAACATAACAAGAATGTCATGTCGGTAGGATTCACTCTTTGTTTAAAACAAAAGTCATAGACTTTGTTTGCAACTTGTATATTTAAGAACCCTTAAAACCAAGTTGAGTTAGAGAAACATGAAAGATACACATTCATATTCAAGGATTTGACAACATTTGAACAAATGAATATTAACTTGATCAATGTTAATGACATCCCTCTATGTAATATCCAACTGGGTTTGTGCCCTATTCTTGTGCTTTACCTCACCGTATCAATCGAAAGGGAACTACATGGTGAGGCTGCACAAACACAATCAAGTTGTGTCAGGTGAACAATTTCTTGTTCACCTTTGATGGTTAAAACATGATCTCCTACATTACTGGGTTTTTCACCAGAAGTAGCCTTCGGCTTAGAGTTCTTTGCCTTACCCTTTTTCCTGTTTTTCATCAGTAACCCAAGCATCTCATGACGTGATTTAACCATATCAAGTATTTGTTGGTTAAAGAACACAATATTTTTCATGAATTCTCTTTGGGTAGCCTTACTAGGGTGATCATTCCCTTCGGCATTTATTGCTCTATCAATATTATGAGCAATATGATCTTTCTTCCCATCTTTCTCATCAAGGTTACTTGAGAGAGAATTGGATTGACTATCCTTTTGTAGGTTAGTTGATCTCCAATTGGGAACATCAGATCTAGTCTTCGCTTGTACAAAGTTGTTTTCCTTTCTGTAATTACGACGATTACGAGAGGACTTTGTAGAGCGTTTACAGGCAAAACTTGGCTTGTCATGATTCTGTTTCGTATGCCTAAAGGTTGGACGTTCACAACCTGGATCGTTAGAAGATGCTCCGTTGTTGTTAGGTTTGACGTTAATCTCCAAAACAACAGGAATAATCGAGCCATTGGCTTTCTCATTCCTTTTACGGAATCTGCAACTTCTAGCCAAGTGACCTTTACTACCACAATAAAGGCAATTTTTGGTAACAAAAGGAGTGGGATGCTCGTTGTTACCTGGATATGCGTGAGCTTTCTTTGAGCTTGATAACTCTTGCTCTTCTTCTACTTGACTTGTTTTGGAGGTAGATCACCTTGAGAATCAGTGGTAGCCTTAGGTTGAGAAAATCCTTAGCCTTGACAAATTTCACCTCTTTGTTAATACTTGGAGCGTCTATTCCTTTATAGCCCAATCCTCGTGTGTCACGATGATTTTTACTCGCTCCTAACATTGAGGTTAATTTGTCAGAGCTATTGTTCAACTCTTTCAACGTCTTGATTTCGGCAAGAGCATTAGCCAGATTAGTTTCCGAGCTATTATTCAACTCTTTTAATGTCTTGAATTCAGCAAGAGCATTAGCCAAATCAGTTTCCAGACGTTTTTCCCGAGTGAGAAAAGTGTTTTCTTTTTCTTCGAAACACTTTTGTTGAGTGACTATCTTAGCATCAGATGCAATAAGCTTTTCATTCAACTTACAGAGACTATGATGGAGATTTGCCCTTTCCAGTTCTTTCGAACTTAACTCTTTGCCAAGATCTTTTACTTCACTATTGACAATGTCAAAGCCCATATAAAGACCTTGATAGCACCTTTTTAAATTCTTGTTATCTCGAGAGAGCTGAGATAGAATTTCAAGGAGCATAGAGTTGGGTGTGCTCTTCATAGAAGGAGTTAAAACCTTAACGATAGCTGAAACATCCTCTTCTACTTCTCTCTCAAAGTCTGAATCGGGATCATCATCATCCATATGCATATTCTTTTGGAGGAAGGATTCCCAATCTTCAGACTCTACATCATCAACAGGAGTATCCTGTCTAGTAGATCCAATCAGGGCTTGTTCAGTCCTTGATTGTGAAGAAGAAGTATCGTTAAGATTTGGTTCAACACTGTTGACGAGATCCACTTTTGCATGCATAACAAAAGTGCCTCCAGATAGTACGTTACAAGCGTTTACGCTTGGGACCATTACTCACAAGCCGCGATAAACACAGACAATTACGTCTTTTATGTGTTCACCGGCTCTGATACCAATTGAAAAAGCAGGGGTACCGAAATACAACCAACTTTTCGTTTGGGCTCGTGAGACTTATGGTCAGATCTGGACGATCTCAAAAATCAATATCCAGATATGTGTAACCTGAATTGTGATCACAAGTGATCAATTCCTAGAAAAGACAAATCCTTGTAAATCTTTGTTCAAGATTGGGAATTAACGTCAGGTTAGGAATAACTTAATTCTTGTGTTTGCTTTAATTATATAATCAGAGAATATAATGCGGAAAGTAAAGCACACAAGACACCAGAGATTTTTTTAACGAGGAAACTACGACCTGTAGAAAAACCTCGAGACCTCGTCCAGATTGAACACCGCCCAGTACAAACTGACTACAAACACTAGCCTACTATAAGACTTCGGTCTGGGATGTAGCAGAGACCAACTCCAACCCTCCAAGCGAATTGGCTACTGTCGCACTCCTTACGTCTCTAGATCCCCCACAGATCGTCACGCACTTGATTCCCCTAGCTGACGTCCGTTACAGGCCTAGGAGTTACTTTAACCGTTGTTAAAGGCCTGTGTCAACAATTTTGGCTTTGCAACCTAAATTATCAACTGTATGTTTGAACTGTCCTCTTCAGTTTGACATACACAAAGTGACTTCCTTCGGATTGCTCCAGGTCATACGGAAATATACTTACAAGTAGGGGCTGACAAGTAAACCAAGTAAACTATGCTCAACTTGTCTCTACCTCAGTTGTAAAAAGAATCACTTAAGAAACTTATACAACTGGAGCTAACTAGGTCCTACAACACCGAGTGCACCCGTGCGTTACTTCCTTCGATAAACCTTGTATGTAACGTATCAGTTCTTGAATGGCCTTATAGCAGAAGAGAAGGATCGTAGAATAGACAAGAACGTGATTAGGTTACCAAGGTTACAGGTTAATCCGATTTCAACCACTAAGGTCTCAATCTCCTACCTGTGCTTCCCAACTCTCAAGGGAAGTCTTTATAGTCGTAGGTAAATCCCGTGAGGAACTGCTTACCTAATAGAGGATGACTATACCACAACAAGCATTCACCGAAGTGAAAAGAGTTTACGTTCACTTCCCTAAGGACCTTCACGTGTGCTTGATGCTTGCGGTATTCGTCCATAGACACCTCTATTTATAGCACTCTATAAGATAGGTTGCTTTGGAATAAAGCAATCAATTACTTGTCCCACAAGTTTTGGAAACCCTAAACTTGCACACCAAGTAATAGAGATTAATCTCAATTGGAATTCATTAACATTTATTTGCCAAGTGTTTTGTTAGCTCAAAAACACTTCAAGATAGAAATCCAACAGACCAGAGATAATCTTTATCGTATTGACACATTGAGAACCGTTAGATGGACCATAAAAGATATTTCATGATAATCCAAGTCCAACTAAGAGATAAAGGAGTTCAAAGTTTAACCAAGTGAAATTCTGGAAGAATATTCACAAATCTGAATAACAACCAAAAGCACCGATTTAGAGGTTTGTGTAGGTACACGAACTTAAATAGCACTTTGGAACTCAGGAGATTTCCAGAGTTTCTGTTTCGCGTACGGTTCACGAACCGTCCGACCTTCAGATTAGGGTTAACTAGGATCCACTGGAAGTTCTGGGCTTAACCAGGACTTAGACGTGTGAGACGCCCTCAGCTGTAATCCACTGGACTCTTGCTCAAGAGTACTCTTTTAGATTCACCCATGTCCAACAACTGATTTGCAAGCAAACCATTGCAATGGACAAATGGTATCGAATCTATCTCATACATTCTTGTAACCATAGTATTTGCGGGAACAAACACTAGTCATGACACATGGTCATGTAGCCAAGAACACGATCTCAATCGCTATTATAACACTACCAAAGTAGCCTACTATTTCGAAAGATAGAGAAAATAGAATAGAAGAATTTCCATAAAAGTCATAACTCCTACTAACCTTTTGTCGATAAAGAATAATTGATGTCTTCTTTGTCTTCACAGTCTTTGTCTTCAAGGTCTCTACTACTTTGTCTATATCCCAATTCCGAAATCTAAACTCTAGTAGGCTAAATCAAGAATTGAGTTTTGACATCTAAAACTGACAACTAGCTTGACATACCAACGCTAGTGGGTTTGACCGGACAATGTCCTAACAGGGAGAACGCCATGTGCTTACTTGTTGTGCTTTTCCAAAGTATCAAGTAAGGGGGAGTAATTAAAGCTGAGAAGAAGCTTCATATCAGGAATGAGTAGAATCACTTTAAAAGTTTTGATACACAAACTTTAAAGTTTGCTCAGATTCTTACTCTTTCGCACAAACAACATGTGGGATTAGCATATTAACCCATGTAAGCTTGAGCGTACCTTCGTGGTTGTTTGAGCTGGATATGTTGTAGCTGCTGACTACGGATTCATCAACAAGAGTTAAACGAACACATCAAGACTCGAGGGAGAAGTTGAAGAATTCAAGAAATCAAGATACATCTGGTTAGTACTTAATTGTATATCTTTTGAATCCATATGTAAATTGGTTTTGTCACTAAAATTGACAAAGGGGGAGATTGTTAGGGCATTATAATATCTTTTTATCTATTAACCTGGATTTGTCAGCAAGCCGCTTTCGGTTTGTGTGCCTAACCTATAGATATTGAGTGGAATCAAGATCGTTTTTATTGGATTTGTTTTGTAAGTACTTGTTCTTCAAGATCATATCATATTGTACCGCATCCATTCTTGCTTGATTCCAACTGGTACGACAAGGTTGCTCTTTCGGGAGTTTTGGTTTCAAAACATTGTTTGATATCTCGAGGGTTTATTAACCAAGTAAACTTAAATAACTTCGCTTTTGGTGTAAAACGACTTCGGTGAAATATCTGTTAAGTTACCAAGGATATCATCTAGTGGTTTGACCTACCGCTATTTGGTTGTTGTCCATAAGGTGTTAGTCGTCTGACTGGAGGACGGGTAGCGATAGTCTTCACGAAGGACTGTGGAGCAACTCTTAGGGAAGACAGTAAAGGACGTTTGTTTCTCTAAGGGAGTACATGTGCGTGATCACCTTGTTGTGGTTGGAGGCGTAGGAATACTGAGGGGAAATCTTTTTGACTAATAGTCGTATTAGGTTCATATTGTTTACACCAACTAGTCCGAAGTATTAGAGTAGGTGTGTTGGCGGTTTAATTCTTAAGAGTATTAACTGGACTAGGTCCCAGGGTTTTTCTACGAGTTTGTAGTTTCCTCGTTAACAAAAATGTTGTGTGTGCTATTTTTATTTTTATATTGTTCTGTTATTTACTGCAAGCAATAATATATACGTTATTCCGAAAAGGAAAAGATTTGGTGGTGTACTCGGTACCCTTGTCTTTTCACAATCTGCCACCATTCATCTCCAATAACCGACGGTAACAACCAAGCTTCCTCCCTTTTTCATCGCTATCTAACCAACCCAAAACTCGTGTAATTTTGTATCAAACTTCTTTGTTCCTTCTTGTCTTCGAATTCCTAACCTAACCCTTCACAAAGACTAGCCAGAATACATGGTTAGCTAATGGCAAACTTGGTCAGTCAACTCGCAACTGAATTGGTCATTCAGTATTTTCTGCAAGCAGTTTGTATGCGTCCAGCTACAGAATGAGGTATCAGTTTGTCGTCGATTTGTTCGCTCTTGTCTACTCCTTCCCTGCAACAATTTATCATTCAACACAAACCCATAATTCATAATTCATTCAAATGCTCATTAACCTCCTGAGTTTTCTTCTAATCCATAACCCAATAGTATCAACACCATTTTCCTATTTTTCTAGTTTTTTCTTGGCCATAACTGAACCCAATCCAGCATGAAGCTGGTACTCATTATTTTTTTCCTTCCAGTCTTCGATATTTTGTCTTAACCTTGGTAAACATCAACCGAACCTTAGCTAAGACTAGTGGTTATCTCCTGGCAGTGAACTGATAAAAGGTCAACCTAGGTTCTGTAAGGTTATAGAGAGGAGGTGGCCCTGAGTAGATACACACGTCTGCCCTAGACAGTAATTAAGTGGCTGCCCTGAGCTGAAGAAGAACAGTGCTCCTATAATTTGCTTTGGGTTTATATGGCTGACCCTCTATGAATAGTGGCTGCCTGCAACATTTCTACAACTGGTTTCCCCTTAACGACAACTTGACTCTCAATAGTACTCTCATGTACAATGACCAATTTGGCCTTGTTGTTCAATTTGGTAGTTTCTTCTCCTTTTCCTCTACATGACTCCAAAGCACCTATAAAATGCAAACAAAGCGTAAAACGCAACTAATATAGAATAACAAAGAAAGCATAATCAATTAATACTTTAGAGAGGAGTTTAGACACCTATCAGTATACTCAAGAGAAAGTCCAAGATTTATTGTTATCATACAAAGATTTATATGAAAAAATTGTGGCAAAAAGGAAAGTTGAGATGAGTTTTCAGGCCAGCCCTTATTAATGTTGACGATGTATTTGAGGGAGGTATTATAGTCAATGAATGTTAAACTCTTATCATGGAACATAGGGGGAATTAAAAAGAAAAGACAATCAAGTGGTTGTCAGGGATATGCTAAATACACATATATGTGCGTTTTTCTTTTTGCAAAAGACAAAAATGATGTGTATTAACACTTGGTTTGTTAGGAACTATGGTATGATGCAAATTTCAGTTTCGTTGTATTCTTTTTTAAGGCAGTCATGGAAACAGAGGAGGGCAGTTGAGCAAATGGGACACGAGTAAGTTGGAATTGGCTGACGAAATAATGAGTCTGAATTTGATTGCTATGAGATTTAAATATTTGGATTTTTCTTTTGTATTGATAAATGTTTACTCGTAATGTTATAATAGAAGGACGAATTTTTGGAGTGGTTTGGTTGCTATTTATGAATGGTCCTATTTAGCCAAATGTCTCGCAGGTGATTTCAACGCTGAGAGGTTAGATAATGAAAGGAATAAGCCGGGAGGTGAACCACAATATAGAAGATTAACCTAAGATCTTATTATGGACAATAAGATGGTGAATTTACCTTCAAATAGAGGTTCGCACACTTGGAGAAATAATCATGAAGACCCTCTATTGTTCGATGCTAAGTATAATTTGGCAACTCAGACAACATTCTTGAGATTCTTGTTTAGTCACAACCCTTTGCTTCTAGATTTGAAGCCTATTTCAAGATGTAAGCCATACTTCTAAGTTGGGAATCATAGGATTGCCCATAAATATTTTCTGAAAAATTTGTATTTGTGGTAGAGAATTATGAACTTTTCAGGCACTCTGAGTTTGTTTTCTTTAGGAAACTTCAAAACTTGAAGTTCTTTGTTAAGAGACAGAACTTGGAGACTTTCGGTTCCATAATATTTGAAGAGAAAAGTCTGACTCAAATATCGAAAGGCTCAATCTTTGGAGGAGGAGTCTTCTGAACTTTCGTCCCCTCAAGCTGTTGAAAGTACTCTAGATGAAATCAAACTCAAATAGTTGAAAAACACAAGGGATGTGATTATTCTTCAAAGAGCAAAAAGTTTAAGGCTTTAACAAGAATACTAGATCATGCTATTGCTAATATTGCGAAGAGAAAGAAAAAAAGGATTACTAAGATTGAAGTCAACGCAGTTGATGTCTTGTGATCATTCATACTCTCAGACCTTTGAGTCTATGGATTCTGAGCAAGTGCCAGAGTTTTGGTTAAAAAGACGTTTTTGAGGAGGTTGAGGTTTTTGATGTTACTAAACACTTTAAGGCTAACAAATCACAGGGTCCTGATGGCTACAATGTGGAGTTTTATGTTGTATGTTGGGAGATTCAGACATACAATTTGATGAATGATCTTTAGGAAATTCATTCGAACGAGAGAATAGACAAGAAGTTTAATGTCTCATATTTGGTGTTGTTGGCCGTGAAGTAGCCTGCGAAGGTGAACCATGTATATCTTGTGTTGTGAAATTAAAATGTACCATTCTTCAAAATTTAACTTCAATTTTATTAAAAAAAAATTTATCTTTTTCTTTTCGATTTTTTATTACATTTGTGAGGGAATAAAACTACCGAGACACGTGTCAGCATCGCAAGGAAGGAGCACCAGAAAAAGGACAAGGGTCGAAGTACTGAATAACTCGAGAAAAGCCATTTATCGTAAAGGTACAAAGAGGGGAAGAATATATCAAGGATCAGCAGAACAACGAGGAAAGAGAACCATCAAAGGGACGGACACCCCGTGAAGTCATAGAAAAACAGCGAGATAGGGAAATCCTCGAGAGGTATCTCGAATACCACCGACTTACTCGACAAATTCTGACACCTCCACGATAGTGTATTTTGTTTTATTAGCTGTAATCCACTTGTAACTCGTTCTATAAAAGGCGAGCTCGAACTCATTTGAAAGGGTTGAATTTTTGATAAGTCTAAAGGCGTATGAGTGAGACTAGGTTGGTTTTATATCTCCTCAGGTCTTGAAGCACAATGTCCATTTAGTATTAGCCAGAGAAATACTTTACATTAATGAACATTCGGTCTTCACTTTGTTATTCATTGTGCTTTAATCTTCATCGTTGTAGTTCTAGATCTGTCTCGATATCTTGTTATACACTAGTATTACTCTATAAATCGTTGGTTGTGTATAATGATCTAATGGCTGTTAGGTATAGGATATCATTGCAAATTTTATACCAACACAGTTTGGCGCTAGAAACAGGAACTGATTAAAACAACTTAGGTTTGCCTGTGCTTTGGTGGTTTTTCAAAAAAATACAAATTTTTTTTCTTAGGGTTTTCAAGTTTTACTCTTATTTCTCTTTTCTTTACTTAAAATAAGCTCCCCCATCTTAAGTATCTAAAGATTTAAAGCTTTAAGGTACTTAAGAATTTCAAGAAAATCATCACTAAGATGGATTGGTGTCTTTCAAAGAATCCAAGCTTTGAAATACAAAGATCTAATCAAGATGCACAAGGGTTCTTCAAAGAAGTTTTCATAGAAAGAAGAAGAAAAAAATATTTCTCAAAATTTTGAAAGAAAAAGTAATATTTTGATTTTTGAATCCGTTATTATAATTTCCAGAAAACACCCTTAGAACTCGGTACACAATGCATACTGTTAAAAAAAATTGTTTAGGGGGTTTTCCTAATAAAAGTTATATCAGGAAGGTAACTGTCACCTTCAGATCCATCGTATGCTTTTTCGGAAATTTGAAGAAAAGTGGATTTTCTGGAACCTCCAATTTTGGAAGGTAGATCCAGGAAAATCAGGGTGACAAGGAAAAATAGTCCACAAAAAGTCACAGTAAAAAAAATTCCATTGGGTTGTACACATAAAATCCCCCTAAAATCTTGTATGTCAGACGCTGCTAACTGTTAGGGTACACGTCAGACCCATAGTACACTGCGGTAGCCTCCCTGGACCTCACGGGTTTGTTACTTTTTGCAGGATATTGTCACTATGACATCAAAGTCCAACCAGATGTCGAAGCAAGGAGTAGGCTCATCGAGACAAGGAACAAGTTCTTCGAGACCCAACACCAGGCTGTCAACCAGCAAAGGACTTTCACCCGAAATAGCGTCGAGTACAGTACATCACAGGGAACAATTAAATGAGGACGAAGTGATCGTCGAAGACCTACGACCCGATGGTGAAGGATTTCCAGAGCAAAAAATTCATGAGGTCGAAGAAGAAGAAGAAGTAGAAGAGGAAACTGAGGAAGAAACCTTAAGGGCTGCACAATTCAAAAAAACTCATAAGAAATAACAGGAAAATCAGAAAGCTTAAGCAACAATTAATAGAAGCAAACAAGAAAACTGCCGAAAAATCAGCATCAACTACAAGCGACACAGTGAAGGCCACTCCCACCAAAATTCGCATTCTAAGCGTCATTCTTCATCAAGAAAATATACTGAAGAGCCCAGAAACTCAACAGGTCATAAGGGTAAGGAATCGAGCCGCCGCTTCAAGCCAAGCATACAATCAAGAGGTAATAATATACACTTAGTATATGAGAATGAACAAGCGCGAAAGGACGCCGAAGCAGCTGCATTACAGAAGGTCATGATGGAAGAGATCAAGGCCATGCGAGCAGAGCTCATAGATAATAAAGTACAACCATCTGCAAATGTCAAACTAAAGCAAGCCAATAACGAAGTAAACAGATCACCATTAAGCTTTGAACTTTTAAGCAAACCTATTCCAGTAAAATGCATGCCAGTCTTTATTTCTGTCTTCGATGGAAATGCATATGCAACTCATCACATAAAATGTACCAAAGACTATTCCTAGCTTGGGCTGACAAGGATGAAGTGCTCTGCAAGTATTTCCCATCATGTTTGAAAGGGGAAGCCCTAGATTGGTATGATAGTTTACCAGTATTCTAAATCTCATCCTTCGAAGAGTTGTCCAAGGTTTTCTTGATCCATTTCCTATACAACAGCTCATCGAAGCCAGGAGTGGAGAAACTATTCAGTATAAGGGTAAAACCAAATGAATCCACTAAAAGCTTAACATAAATATGGACTGCACAATGCGTGGAAGTGGGAAATGGCGCCACAAAGAAAGATAAAGTCAGAGCTTACTTAAATGCACTTGATAAGGATCACCCTCTACACGAAAAATTGTTCTCGAAGATTGTCGAAACACTTCAGGAACTACGAAAGTACCAAAAAAAGCGCATTGCATACGAGAAAATCAGAGAACAAGCGGCTCAAGGAAAGGACAACATATCGAAATAAGTACATTCAATCGACAATTTATCCTTGGAAGTGCGAGATGAAGTTAAGAGACTCGTGGAACCACTAAAGAAGGTACTGTTCGAAACAAGTCAAGGTCAATCCACGGAAAAACAAATGGGGGACTCCTCCAAAAGAGAAAGACAGAATGATGAAGGACGATATGGAAACGAAGGAAAGTTTGGTGATGGCAGATATAGTGATAACAAAAGATACAATGCCAACAAAAATAGTGATTCAAGAAGAAGATACGGGGGAGGATTCCAAAGTAGAAAGTTTGGGGTATCAAGGCATGGATTCCCCCCTTTCCAAGATAGAAAGCTCCCGAAACTCAGTGTACCTCTCGAAGTAGCACTACGATGCATTGAGCAATCTGAATCAACAAGTGAAATTCGTTGTCCAAAGAGTAGGGGAATCCAACCGTCACACACGAGGAACTCAAGGGATTTCTGCAAATTCCATAAGTTTTATGGACATTCCACCGAGAATTGTGTCACAGCACAAGATTAGGTTCATTACTTCATTTCGAGGGGAAAATTCGATCATCTTTTGGGATTACGAAACCCCAGACCAGCCACAACCGAAAGAAGGAAAGAAACATGTGGCATACGTAATAACAATCAATAGAAACATCCCAAGGTTTAATGACTGCAACTCGATAGTACATGCAGAAGTTAGCGAGTATAGTTTCAGAGATAGCATCACTGATAGAATTCACAAAAGGGACTCCGAAGAAAAAGAGATAATGAGTGTAGCTATAAAGAAACCTCTCGAGGAATGACAAAAGCAACCGGTCTTCTTTTCTGCCGCAGATATCCCAGACGAAGGAATGTCACATAATGATCATTTGGTAATAACTTTACACATCGAAGAATTGGCTATGCCAAAGATACTCGTGGATCCAGGGAGTTCCGTCGATATACTTTTTGGTAAAACTCATGATCAATTATTCGGAAAAGATTCAACTCTGGTACCTTCGACATATAATGTGTTTGGCTTCAATGGTAAACCGTCGGTGCCCAGGGGAGATCTGACTCTAACAATCTATGGGGGCAAGCTCAAACTTCCTACTTCATTCTGTGTGGTAGGCATTGATTCTCCATACACTGCTATCGTGGGGAGACCTTGGTTACATGGTTTAATGGGAGTAGCTTCTACACTTCACAGAAGAATCCGATTCCCAACACCAATTGGGATAACAGAAATAATGGGGGATCCTGTCGAAGCTCGTAACTGTAATGGGATCGACGTACAACAAAGGGAAGGCTCGAAACAAGAGTCGAGGAGCAAGAATAAACAACTTAAAATAACAGAATCTCGAATTAAAGAATTCATCGTCGAAGTAGAGGCAGGGATGGCCACGAACTCCATGAAAAAGCCAAACATGGAACCTGCTCAGCTAGGAAAAGGCCCATGGTACAAGGACAAGGAGCAATTTATGATAACAAAAAATAAACAAAGCGGCGTATCAACATCTTCAAAGAAAGTAGTAAGTGAGGTAAGATCAAACATCATCGAAGGTAGCAAAGCGGTCACCGAGGAAGAACCCTTCTGAGCAGGCCCATCTGCCATCGAAAAAGCATTGGGAAATAATACTTACAGTTTGATCAAGGGACAGCGATTGAGCACTCCAGTTGAAGGAAAATATTTGAGGCACCTTAATTAAAACTCCGAATGTAATCAAAGCAACTTGATTTTCGTCATTGGAAGAATAAATAAAGAGACAGCTTGACATGTTATATATCGAATCAAACTCCAGATCCTATTTGATTAGGCAAAATTCCTACTTGATTAGGCACATATCCTAAGGCCTCGATGCCACAAAAAACGAACGGGCCATGATGCCATATCTCCCCTAGTGCCTTGACGCAATGAAATTAAAGGCCATGATGCCAAATATATACTCCCTCCGTCCCACATAAATTGAGCTAGTTGGGATTTGCACAATTATTAAGGCAAGGAAGAGAGAGATTAGCTTTTTTACTATTTTTCCCAATTATACCCTTATAGATAATATAATAGTAAAATTTAGAAACGACATATCTCTCAAATTATGACATGTATCTTTGTAAACTTTATATCATTGAAAAGCATTTTAAAACACCTACGCAACGAGTATAAACATGACTATGAAATTATAAACATTTATCATACTAAGATTTCATAACAACAATCAATAAAAAGGGTAACATTAGAAACATGACCTATATAATAGAACTAGCTCAATTTATGTGGGACAAAATCAAAATAGAACTAGCTCAATTTATGTGGGACGGAGGGAGTATATATATATATATATATATGTATGTATATATATAAGTCCTACAGCGTTAGGCATAAGAGCTGAGGTACATGTAGCCTTAAGGGCCCTATGAGATACATGACACAGTCATCTACCCACAAGACACTCCGTTAGCGGTGGGTACTTTGCATCGAATCTACATAAGCTAGAGGCATTTGGACCCACTACCATTGCGACCGTTGGGACCTCTCTTTTGAGGTGTCGCGGGGATAATAAATGGGATTAACATCTGCCATTAGGGCGGATGGAACCTCGAGGCAGCTAATTAGCTTACATTCACGGGAATGACAAGCGAGTTACGCAGCCAAGGGACCTCCTCCAAAAATCAAACATAGCCTCGAGGAGGGGCAAGCGAGAATAGAAGAGTCGAACTCCAGGCCGCGATAGGAGAACAATACCATGTCTAAGCTCCAGCTTTAACCGACACTCCCCCATTGTGCTACTTCATTATCGAGGTCCAAAGTAGCTACCTACCATAAGACTCCTACTTTACTTAGGTAAAACGGGTTTTCAGGACATTACTCATGTCTTCTCGGAGGATA
>JAJJMA010265203.1:0-11190 GCA_023529015.1 Papaver nudicaule | reverse complement strand
TGTGGATTACATTTTCACATAGCGGTGGATGGCGTAACAGATACGAAAAGGATATTGTGCCTTTTAATCAGTTGCATGTCGCATTCAATCAGATTTGAAAGCCTTGGACTAATCAGCATGCCGTAAACATCCTCTGTTATTTCACTAATTCAGACACATACATAAATTTGAAATCCCCTGTACATTACACAGGATTCTGCAAATTAACCTCATAGTCATGCATTTGTTGCCTGCAGTAGTTCACAATGGAGGCGACGCTAGTTTGTGACTGGCTATGGCATTTACCACTCTCGGACTGGAAAATTGTAAAGGAGTTTGGTCTTGAGAAGATAGTTCATTTGGCCAAAATAGAGATTCCAGAATCTATTCCTAATTACCTTGTAGGGTTCTGGAGGAAAGAAATACGGGTGCTCCGAATCAATGATTGTGATTTCTGTCCAGTCGTTGAAGAATTTTTGTTCTTCTTTGATAATAAACTGAAGAATAAAATAGTCCTACCGCCTATTGAACCCCTTATAGTTCCCAGAGACTTAGCCAAGTTCCTCTGTATATCTGAAGATGAAGCCATGGATCTGATAAACGACTCGGAATTAAATGTGCGTTGGATTTGCGAGGACTTGCATGATCACCCTAATCCCATCGTTAGGGGTAGAGCTTTTGTGCTAGCTTTTACCGGACAGTTCCTCTTCAGCAATGGTTGTGGAATGTGTCCATTGGAAGTTGTACCAATATTGATTCAAGCTCTCAATGGTCTGTCCATTATACCACTTGTTCTAGGACAACTGCTTGTGTCCCTGGATAAATTTCAAAGCAGGGGTTATCTCAGTTGTCCAACGTTATTTGCGGTACGTTTTAGTTTTTTATTACCATCTTTTATTCTCAAATGTTGTCGTATTGTTTCCGCTACAATTTAAATATTTATTGCAGGTATGGGGACTGGAGCACATGAATTTTCTGGAATTCGACGAGCCCATGCAACCTGGTCCTCTTTCAAATTTTTATGAACGTTACATGCATTGCTATGGCGTGGATGCTGTTATATCTGTCAGAGACATCAGGAGATGGGCAATTGGAAACATTCTGGCTGCCATAAATGCTGGGCATTGGAAGAGCGGATCAGTTCGTGCAAAGTTCATCGTTTGGAGAATTCCGCACTGGAATTTCGAGCCCCTGCTATGGTCTACTAAAGAAGAAACCTCCTATGTTGTGCTTCCATCTCTCAAGAAACTAACTTACTATGTCCCAGCCCTTTTCCTAAGACAGTTTGGTTTTCTCCAGACCCGACCCCCAAGAAGAGGGTTACGGCCAATGTTGCTACGCTTGTCGCAGGAAGCACTGCATAGCGTTAAAGATGGCCTAAGCGCCAAAGGTGGTCGAGTTGCTTTCCCGGGTAATCTAACTCCAATCGGCCCTGCTAAGAATTACGACGGAGAATATAAACTATGGCGGGGCATGGAATTGCCTTATACATCCGACGATGAGTATGATACCGATCTATAGATTTCCCCTTCGTTTTTTTCTTGGGGTACGCACACACTGTCATCATATGTGGGAAACTTTTTGAGTTTAAACTTTTTGGGTATATATGTATTCGGCGTAAGTGAATGGTGCAAGTATTTTGGGTATACTCTTTTATGGTTTTCAGTCTCTTCTTTTATATATGTAGTCTCTTCTCATTTTGTAAAGAAGAAACTCTAAACTTTAATATACGGAGTATGTAGCTTCAGCAGGATTTAGAGCCCTGCTATTATATCACTTTGTTAGTATCATTTTAAAATAGTTGAGCTTTAATGCAAATTATCCATTGCTGTTAGGGTTGAATAGAGGGATTGGGATAGTTAAGAATATCATCGAAAAGTCTCCTCGATGGTAAGGATAACCCTGGGCTTAAATCTTGATTTGATTCTTCTGGTCAATGTGCAAGTTAATATACAAAAAGTATAGTTAAGCTCAACTGCAAAATACGTTTGAATACTGAACTTATATAGACATCCTATATACACGTCTGTTCAAGACTCCTCATTTTCTATCAAAATGTAACGGAATTTCAAGAGATGCGTTTTTCCATCACAACATAGTTATAAGGGGCACTTAGAATGTCTTGAACTTTATATAGACATTCAATGGACGCAACCAATATACACGTTTGTTAAGTGAAATGCATGTACCCCTTCGGAAAAGAATACAACATTGCAGAAGATGAGAGTTCCATGACAAACGCGCTCATATTGGTCTGATGACTCTGGTTAATGTGTAGGTTAAGCCCAACTGCAAAATACGTATGTGACAGATCCTAGGCCTGATCAGACTTATCTTGGGCTGTAACCTAAATTAAGCCCATCGTTGATGTGTAAGTTCTAAACGATCTTATGGACTAGAGGGCTTACCCGGATGCTCGAGCCTGGTTCATGCACCTAAATATTAGCTCGCGGACATGGGCCCCTGACCCGGTTCAGAGGTCCGTCCATTTTGTTTGTCACGTACCCTTAGATAAGATAGATCGCGTGGCAATATAACCATATTTAGGCAGCTCAACTCTTATTGTCCTCGAGTGGCTATAGATGCTGGCTATGGACACCAACAAGTATGTAGAATTGGTGAGTGTCGAACTGAAACCTCCACATTGGACACGCAGAGTAAAAATTGATTTCTTCAAGTGTCTTCTAACCCATATTTTGGCACTTTACATCATTTTTGTCCCGGAGTAGCTACATATGCCGGCTGTGGACACCCAACAATAATCTCGAATTGGAGAGTGTCGAATCAAACCGACACGCTGAGCAAACAATTATTTCTTCAAGTGGCAATCTACCCATATTTTTGCACCTTACATCTTATTGTCCTGGTATGGCTATTGAGCTGTCTATGGACACTCAAGGAAATCTCTAGTTGGTAAGTGTCAAATGAAAACTCCAACAGTGGACACGCATATAAATTATCGAACATCTTGACGTTGCTATCTACTGGTAGATCGACAGTGACAATGACAAACACAAGCTCAACGTGCCTTTATGATTCCCGAAGGCTACTGAATCAACAGCGTAGTTATATCTGAGCAAATGGACACTTGAAATTGCTTTCACGTTGCTATTCAACAGTCATTCGACACTGGCTATGACAAACACAAAGGAGAGTGACAATGTGGTCAGTAGTTGCGATGGTTGATAGCTCAATCCTTGCCAAGGATCCTGTAAGCAATCAAAACCATCGTATAAAGGGGGAATACAGACACTACATTCACCCAAACGTGTTTATTGGATGTCATATCGCCACTTGATTCAAAAACCGTCACATGGCTCCATGAAAAAACCGTCTTAAATGCTCATTTGTGTACTAGTGAGAACCGGAATTGTATTTCACAACGGTAGAACCAACAAAAGATATTAATATCGGCGAAGGAGATGTCCCCAAAATTGTAAAAATTGGTACTTTGTTGAGCGAAGAGGAATCATCCCAGTTGGAAGCTCTGTTGAAGGAATATGTGGACGTCTTTCTGTGGGGAATGATTGAAATGTCAGGTATTGATCCAGAAATTGCATGCCATAAATTAGACATCGATCCAAAAATTAGGCCATTCAAGCACCGTATAAGGAAGTTGGCACCAGCATATAAAGAGGCAGTTGAGGCAGAAATAGATAAGATGAGAGCTTCTGGTATTATTAGACCAGTTCAATATCCTGAATGGATAGCTAATATGGTGGTAGTGCCTAAGAAGAACAAAGGGGGTAAGAATTTGTATTGACTTCAGCGATTTGAACATGGCGTGTCCAAAGAACAACTTCTCATTGCCAAGCATAGATCAGACTGTTGATGCTACTTCAGGGCATGAATTGTTATCTTTCATGACCAGATATCGCTACCAAAAGAAGATCAGCGACATACAACGTTCTTTTCTACTAAAGGATTATTTTTTTATACAAGGATGCCCTTTGGACTCAAGAATGCTGGGGCTACATATCAAAAGATGGCTCAAAATATGTTTGAGAAATGGATAGGAAAAACTATGGAGGTATACGTTGATGACATGTTAGTCAAGAGTACAGTAAAGAAAAATCATGTGCATGACTTAAAGGAAATATTTGATCACATGCGTATAACCAAGTTGAAGATTAATCCTGCAAAATGTGTGTTGGGCGTCACCTCTGGAAAGTTCTTGGGGTATGTCGTTACAAAAAATGGTGTAGAGGCAGATCAAGCAAAAAATCAAGTTATTAAAGATATGCCTTCGCCGGTAACCCTGAAAGATGTTCAACGACTCAATGGAATATTGGCGTCTCTTAATAGATTCATCTCGCGGTTTTCTGATAAATGCAAGTTATTTTTCCAAATGCTGAAGAAATGAGAGAAGTTCAATTGGACGGATGATCACGAAGCCGCCTTTCAAGGAATCAAGAGATACTTAGCTACTCTTCCAGCTATTCAGCCGCCAGAGCATGGGGAAGAATTAATTACCTTGCAGCAACTTCATCAGCGGTTAGTGCAGTTTTTGTGCGAACAAAGGGTGGAGATACGTCGATCTACTACACTAGCCGAACTCTACAACATGCTGAGAAAAATTATACCAAAACAGAGAAACTGATTTTAGCTTTGGATTTTGCTGTTAAGCGACTGCGTCCATACTTTCATGCTCATCCTATCACTGTGTTAACCAAAACTCCCATTGAATCTATTTTACATAGCTCACAAAGAGCGGGGCATATTGCTAAATGGAATGCTCAGATAGAGCAGTTCGGCGGCAAATATGAAATCAGAACAGCCCAGCGATCTCAAGTTATCGCCGATTTTCTGGCAGACTTCCCAATTGAAGAAGAAGAAAATGAGAGTGAAGATATTCCATTCATGGAGGACGACCCAGATGATGGGGTACCAGAGCTGCTGAAAAGATACCCAAATCAGTGGGAGGTATATGTAGATGGGTCATCTAATAGAGAAGGTAAAGGAATAGGCATAGTCTTCATTTCGCCGAAAGGCTCAAGGATAGTTCATTCGCTGAGACTGAAATTCCCAGCTACCAACAATGAAGCAGAGCATGAGGCTGTGATCCATGCTATGAGACTCATTATTGAGATGGACATCAGTAACATTCTCCTGACCAGTGATTCTCAGTTGGTGATTCGACAAATTGTAGATGGTGAAAAATGAGAGAGGGACAAGATTATAAAATCACTCTCTAAATAGGCCTAACTTAGAGGCGATTGCCTATTCAGGCACATCTCCATATCTCAGAATGCAACCCGTTCTACGAGCTGAACAAACTCTCAATGAGTTCTCTCTTATAACCCCCGGTGGAGAGGATGATATCATAGTGCAGCATTGATAATCTCACCAACACGTTAAACCCATTGATCTGCTTCATGTCGACATCGCCTCTAATTCCTCGGCATCAGAACCAGATCACTATATGGTACATGGTGAAGAGTTAACAGAGACGCATCCTCATGGATTTCCTCTTTATACGACTCAACATTCGAGTCTTAATGAAAACCTCGGGAATATCGAAGTTCTAGGCCTGTCCAGAACTCCCTGAGAAGCATACAGCAGCCTAAACAGGCTTAAACAGACCTCATCCTAAACTCAAGATGGTCTAACACACAGTGGATAAACATGCCATGACTTCAAGTATTTTTTAGCGTAGACACGCACATCATAACCAAGATATAGCCAGCACGCACCAGCTGCAACAAAGTTGACCTTGGCCAGATGCTAAAGTCATAACGCCACATGGCATGGCATCACGAACCATGAGCCATGACGAGGCTAGCGCTAAAGCGCTTTACAAGTATAGCCTTGGCGCCATGAACCATGGCGCCACAACGAGTTGGCGCCATAAGTCATGGTGCCATGAATAACAGGGCCAGCGCTAAAGCGCTTTACAAAATAGCCTTGGCCAAAGGCCAAGGCCGTGGTGCCATGAGCCATGGCGCCATGATAACATGTTAGCGCTAAAGCGCTTTGGAAATTGCCTTGGCCAAAGGCCAAGGCCGTAGCCCCTTGGGCTATGGCGCCACAAGCCAATGGCGCTATGAACTCCTGGCCTTGGCCAAATAGCCAAAGCCACTCCTATACTCATGTCCTGGAGATGCCACACTCTCGTTGGTCATGACAATTAGTCATACGACTCTACTCAGACTCAACTCAACTCAACTACGCAATATCTGCGTATCACTCGAGACATCAAAACATCAAACGGGGGGATAACTTTAGGGGTATTGGTCTGGCGATCTACGACAGTTGAAAGAAACTGATGGAGATAGTGGAAAGTTACGGGAAGATGGCACGAGTGGGCATGTTCCACACAACTCAGGCAGTTACGGAAACCAACCCATGTCCTCCACTCTTCCACGACTTCTACCTTCTTTGTCGAGAGATCAGGGTGAGTTCAAAACTATAAAATAGAGGCCTCCTCTATCTTCCAAGGCAGAACACTTTTTCCAGAAACAACCAGACATTCAGAACACCTGAATGAACCAGAGCCTCAGAGTAAACACGCCTGAGCAACCAACATACTTCTAGCCTTGGAGATTTTCAGTCACTTTCACGACGGAAATCTTGAACTCTTACACCCAAAACACATCCTCAACCTGATCTCAAGTTTCTTCGTTGTTTCCCTCCCTAGACCAACCTCTATCCTCTCTGTGACCGAAGCAAGACGTGAATGGCCATTGACTTGGTTTAGGCTCGTCTTGTTCGACTTTGATCTCGAACACTACGAAAGTACCCAGAGACGGTGCATTGTTTTTTCCAGGTAAAAACAGTTGGCGACCACAGTGGGAGATCATTCTATCGGTTTCAGAAGGTCACCTTTAGAATGTCTGAACTAGGGATGTGATCAGAAGAACCTGATTCTCGCTTCAACACCTCAAGCTCTACAAGAAAGACAGACCCCAATAACAACCACCCAATCAATACCAACTGCAGAAGAGGCGGGAACTCACCGACGCCTCCAACCATAGAGGAAATAGCCCGGCGACAAGACGCCCTCGCCAGTCAACAAATGAATATCACGGCCGCCTTGATGGAGATTACAGCCTACCTCAAATCCCTTGCAGAGAGAGAGCCAAGCACCCCTGAGGTTCCAGCAGTGGAAAGGATCATAGCGCGAACGAGGGACGAGTCACCCACGGTTTCACATCACAAGACCGACACTCAACCAACCCGGGGACACCCTCAAGTCCCACCACCTTCTCCTTCCCCAGGTACGACGGAACCGGTCACGCACGAGAACACGTTTCACATTTTCTAGGATCTCTGAGAGAATACGGGTACAGTCATACCTTGAGACTCAACGAATTCCCGAAGTCTCTTATTGGAGAGGCTTACCAATGGTACACTTACCTCCCGCCAAGAACCACGAGCACTTGGAACAGATTAATGGACGCCTTCTTCAAGGAATACCTTTTTGGGAAGGTAACTCTCTCTGATCTAAGTAAAATGCGCCAAAGAGCCGTCGAGTGCCCCGACGACTACGTAAAGAGGTTTAAGGGACAAGCCCTCGGTTGCTGCACCCCAGACATAACAGAACCACAACTGGTGGAGATCTGCACTAGTACCATGGCTCCTATCTACCGAGCTCTCTTAGAAGATCTCCAGTTCCAGACTCTTGCCGAACTCCAGGAGGCAGCAGCACGGTCAACCACTATAATACCCACCCTGAGGGAGAGGACTCAATTACTGAAATACGGAGGACTTATTGAAGAGGGCAGTAGAAGTCTAGATAACGACAAGAAAATGAAGGCAGGAGAATGCCTCGTTGAACACCAAACACCAGACTCAGCGACACGAGGCGTGACACCAGAAGAAGACGCGCAACAACAACGAGGAAGGATTGATCCGCCAAACGACCTCTCGGCAATGGAGATGGAGCAATTGCTAGACTCCTTGGTCCGAGACAAATTCGTAGAACTACCTGAAGTATCGAGGCCTCCCACTGCTGGAGAGATGAAACACCCTCATTACTGCCATTATCACAGGAGGATCAGCCACGCCACAGTACAGTGTAACAGCTTCAGGCGAATCCTCGAAGAACGCATTGTCAAGGCCAAGGCATGTTCCTACAGACTACACCCGGAGTTTTCACACGTCCAAGCGCTCACAGATCACAAAGAACCCGTGAATCAGAGAGTGGAGAACCTGATGCACCAACTATGCGAAATCCTATGTTTCTCGAAACCTCAACGTCGGGATATGTTTACAGCACTTAACCACGTGGTGTCAGGAAGACGACTACCATTCGGAGAGGAAGAAGATCCACACCTGCCAACCTAAGGTGGGTCTATGACTGGGGACTACTAGCTAGACAAGGTTGGGGAATACTCACTACCGCATATATACGCGACGTCGGCTTCCCCAACACATTGTTGGATCCAGGAGCGAAAATCAACATCATCTTTGTAACGACACTAGAAGCTTCGGGAGGCTCGCTACACGATGTCACCGGTTCACCAGAGACGTTGGAAGATCCTGAAGGAAGGACGGTGACGACTCGTGGACGAACAACTCTACAAATAGAGGTGAACGGAGTACGAACGGAGACTGAACTTTATGTGGTCCCACAAGACTCAGAGCACGAGATGGTCCTCGGTCACCCTTGGTTCAAAGACAACCAGAGTCTACTTAACGAAGTCGCAATCCCACTCGGAGCACCGACTGAGCCAGAGGATCTCCACGCAGCGACGGTATCCCTGTACGAGGAAGGAGGAGCCTCGCCAACCTCCGAGAAGAGATCAAGGATGGCATCCCCGCAAAAGACGGACGGAACACTTATCGCAAGGTATGAGTGGATCATACACCCTACTCGATATTTTAGAAAATGGATAACCCCATCACCTGGTCACGAAACCCTCGGTGTCCTACTTAGCCAATTAGACATAGGAGACGGGGAAGCCGAGAACAACAGGTCTGCCTGCCTCCCCCGAAAATCGCCCCTGTACCGGAAACTCCACGACCCTAGGTCCCCATTAACCAACGACAGATACTACAAAGTGGGAGAATTAGTGATGAAGACCGGCAGACAAGGAAGGGGAAAGCCCGAAGGACCCTACATGGTCATCAGGTCTGCGCTGAACGGATACTACAAACTGGTTTCGCTCAAAGACGGATGCAAAGATACAATGATAATAAAGAAAAGACGGGTTGAAGCATATCCCAATTAAGCCTTTAGTTATAAGAAACATAAAGCCGTTGTACGTAGTCAAGACATGAGAGTCATTCTATCATTGTCTTTCGAATAATAAAAAAAAAATATATTCCTAAACCACGAGTCAAGAAACGAAAACGATCAGAAAAGACCAAATAACACAGTATCCTTAGCCTTCTCATAAGAATTTCTCATGTTGGAAAGAACCTACCGCTCCTTCACGAGCCTAGCCTCCAATTCAGCAACCTCCCTCTCCTTTGCGACAAGAACCTCATCAGTAATACTATCAGCCTGAACCTTAGCCTGCTTCCGCTTCTCAAACCTCTCCCGGAGCCAAGATACGTTGAAGGACTCAGACTCAGCAGCCGCTATGGCATCCTTCCAATCCTGCAATGTCTCTGATTCGACCCCGCGCATGGAATTTTCCCGCATCTCGGCAATTCGCTCCAACAGAAATCCGACGAATCCTTCCGCCACGACACGGTTTGCATCCTCCCTAGCGATGTGCCCAAACTCCTTCCAGATACGTGTATACATGTCCTCGTACTCTCGGGAAACGACGAAACCGCCTATAGCCACCTGGTGGGATCTAACTCTGCTCAAAAGGGGGTACGAGACACCTCGAGTCGGATAAAACGCATTCAGCCTAGCCTCCCTAGCTCTCATTTCGACGTCAGCAGTATCTTCGGAGTCAGAATTCTCGATCTCCTCGGTATTACCATCCTCTACAGCTTTTTCGCTAACACTTTCGTCCACAGGCACGTCTACAGTAACGGGAGAAGCTACTTGGGAATCGTCGACACCACCGGTTATCACCGTCTCGTCACGCATGAACTCATCGCTCCCTTTCATGGACTAAAGAAAAGAAGAAGTCAGTAACCGTGAAAGACAGGAGCTACCACTAGTCCAGAGATAAAGGAGAAATGGTCAATAGCATAAAACGTGAATCCCTTACCACGGCAGGGCTCGACTCCTCACGAGGAGGTGATGAAGCATTGTACTTATCAACTATCTCTCGATTCCCATCACCCACATTCGAAGATCCCACTGATTCGTTGTCACCTAGGTGCTCCGTCTACAAGAAGACAACACAAGAATGAGAACTCGGCTAAACATTAACAGGGAAGCAAAACAATCTCGGTAGAAGGTCCATTACCGTTACGTCGACGTCCTCATACTCGCTAGGGGATTCATCTACTCCTATTCGAGAGACGAACCCCCTGGGCATTCTCATCCGAGGTCGATTCCTCCTGGCGCCTCGAACTGAAACCATGCCGTCCGACTGGGGACTCGGGGCAGAGCGCACCTGTAGAAGAACAACGAAGGGTAAAAAAAAGAAGGAAAAGAGACATTTTGCAGCCAAGAAGGAATTACAATTGAACCGCCATACCTGAACGGGAGCAACAGGAGTACCCTAACCTCCCCCGCTGACGAAACCATGAAGGACTTTGAGAGTACCATTCCAAAACTTGTGGTACTCAGGAGTCATCCTCGTTGGTCTGTAACGGAAGACGAAGGGAGAACGACGACCGAGATGGAGTGATACGTCGAGCGAAGACCGCAATTCAACCACAGAAGGCGCAAGGAGTAACCTCTTGGGAAATACAAAGGGTGCTCTCGGGAGCGCCTCCATTGGGACTTGCGCCACCCACATACCAGTGATCAGTCTCTATGTAATTTTCGCTCGAGTGAGCTTTGGGTACCTGCAGTTCTCGGATTTTCCTAGTCAAAACCTCGATCATCGCGCTCTGAGCTGAAGAATAGTTGTCTGGGAGGTTCCCTAACATTGGAAGATGGTATAAAGCAGCCACCGCCTCTAAAGAAATGGTGAACTCACCCCAACTCATCACGAAAGTCTTTGTTGCCCTGCACCAACGAAGAAGGAAAGTAACAATGGCACCAGAATCCTTATACATTCTCAAGTTCCTAGTTGCCTTCACCGCATAGAAAACTCCTGATCGCTCCAGAATTGGCCTGACCTTCTCGTTAGTCAACATGAAGTCATACCAAGCGCCACATAGTGGCACGGGGAATTGAGGAACCCTGAAGTCAAC
>JAJJMA010265175.1:2169-12726 GCA_023529015.1 Papaver nudicaule | reverse complement strand
AAAACCATGCAAAAAAAATACCAACAAAAGTGATGCTGAGCTTTTAAAAACAAAATTTGCATAGCATAATTTCTGCTGGTGGCAGGCTCCTGGTGGCTCTGTCCATCCATTAACAATTCTACCTGCGAAAAGGAAAATATTAGTAAAAACAATCCCAAAAGCCTCAATTTGAAACTTAGACGCGTAATGGTGCACCCATGAAACTTAATAGACAAAATGAACAATATATTATCGTGTAATTAAAGAATAAGGGGCCTGATAAAAGATGTAGAAACAGTGAACTACCTCTGTTAACTATCTATAAATCTAATAAGCTTTAGGTAAGTCTACTTGAAATCTTGTACTGCATAAAAAAAAAAACGAATTAGGACCATAAGGACACTACGCCATCTGTGGGAATCGAACCCACGACCACATGGTTCAAACCCATGCGCTCTTCCAGCTGACTTAAGACATCAAGTGGCAAGGCATGGTAACTGAAAGAGGTATCCATTATGAATTTGATCAACATCACAAAATCAGTCTTACCGTTGAAATGAACCTACCCATAACCAATGTATTTTAACACTTTGCAATTCATACCATCAGGTCCTCGTCAATTCATACCATCACATGGATTTAGTTCACAATGAACTTACCTATTCTTGGGAAAGAAACTTTATGCACCTGCAAAGATATATTACCCCATTTAGTTGTCTATTCTCCTCTCCGAAAAACATATCGCGACTTCATACAAAGATAACCATCTCTTTGCTTTTCTATAACTTGGAATCATATTATATGTAAAGCTAAAAAGGAAAACTAAAGAATATTAGATGCATCTTCAAAAGCTAGAACCAATCTGATCAATAGGGATTCTATCGAAATTTAGATGTTTACAATTGGAATGCACCTAGCCACCGCTAGAAGGTTTTAGCTATTCAATACACTTCTCAGAACTTTTGGCGAAAGTTTTTTAGCGGCCTTACCAAAAAGAAAATGTATTATGTGATCAAACGTTACAACAAACAATAGTTTTGTCCGAACCACATTAACATTCTGGATAATCAACCAAAATGACTTAGCTATGAAAACTGAAAACATCACAACTAATCACATACTCATTATCTCAGAAATCACGTGAACACAAACTTACCCCAAACCCGGTAACTAAGCATCTTTCTGTCATGCTAGGACTATTCCAGCAATCACGAAATCTATCTACTTTGGTCCTTAAGTTGAATTTACTGAACGAAGAGATACCTGCAGATGCAAATCTATATACTGGAAATAGCGAACTCACGAACTGCGGCACTAAATCCAAAACATTGAAACCAAACTTAGGACATAAACAAAGCAGAAAACTAACCTTGAAGGATAAATTGGAATCAGATAGTCAGGTATCAAATTAAAAGAGGTACATTTAGTAATATTAACCATGCTGATCATAGAAATCAGAATAAAATTTACAGATAAGGAACAATCTCCGTGACAGTTTTAGGGTACATATATATCAACCATCTTTGGCTTAGCTCCATATAGCATTTAACGTCGAGACATACTACTGGATCAAATAAATAATGCTTGCACAGATGTTGTCATTTCGGTTTGACATTCTCGTCACTGGCAACAATGCAGTTATCTCAGCATATCTAAATCATAGAAACATGGCAGTGAGGTTCTTGCAACAATAATTCAAAGCTGAGCTTATAGTGCGAAAAAATGCAAACAATACCGGGAAAAGTGATACCTGTACGTGGTTAAATGGCATACCATGGTTAACGAACTCCTGCAAAACCAATGGGGATCAGGTTCTGATAAAATTGGTCGATTGCCGACACCAAGTATCTAAACCAAACAGTAATAAATTATAATACCTATTTGTTTCGTTGTATCAATCCGATTACAACAACCCTAAAAAGCTGCCCATCTTTTTTTATTCTTTTTTGCACCTACAAACCTGAAAGAAAATCTACAAACCACAATCAATACAAACATCAATATGATTAACCCAATCAATGAATTATTGTATGGAGCTACAAACTCAGAATCGCACTCACAATAAGAAACAGAACAGCAAAGAGATGGAGATAAATCAAACTCATACCTGGTTGAGAATGAATTCGGTTGTTTAAATACATATTCTCCTCTACCAACAAAGATTCAGGATCGGATCCTAATTAAGAATTTATCAAATTATATCACCAAAATAAAATTAGGGTTTAAAGATTCAGGGATTAAGTTTTCTACAGAAATAGAAGGGGATTACCATACGTATTCTTTCCTCGCCTAAAAAGATCAAAACACAGCAGCCAAAAATCAGGAAAGGATATCAAACTGAACCCAAATCGTCGGCAACAACTAAACCCATAATCTAATCTCAAACTGAATTGTACGACGGAAGCTTAACCCATAACCAAATTCAACTGAAACACAAATATCATCTTATTTCTGCACATGTTCCATAGTTTATTAAACCCTAATTAATTCAATCAAAATTAAACCCTAATAAAATCTGAAGTTTCAAAATCTCAAGCTAAAAGTAAACCCTAATTGACGCTAAATAATTCAGGGATTTTCTAAGGGAGACTGATACCTCTTTTTCTTTTTTTTTTTTTTTTTTTTTCTCTCCATCATCATCTTTCTGGTTCAAGCCAAACCAAAAATCTAACAGCCTTCAATTTGGGAAAAGGGAAAAAAAATATGATTGAAAATTTGTTCGATTGAAAAGGAACACAGATTGATAAAAATAAAGAGACAGAGAAGATTCGAGAGTGAAATCAAGAGACAGAGAAGAAGGGTAGAGAAGATTCGAGGAGAAGGCAGTGGTAGAAAACGCGAAACGCGAAAAGCCTAATATAAATAGATTGATAAATCTCGATCGTTGGATGGACCCGATCGTACGCACGCTGATGCAAGGCGCCAATTCATTGTGAGCCCTCGGATCGACCTCGGACGGCCCGGATGGCTCCAATCCTTAATACCACATTTTCTTAATAAAGAGACTAGGTATCGCCCCAGCCTACGGCTGGGGCTCAACCTTTTTTGTTATTTTTAATAGGTATTATTCGGGACTAAGAAATCTTTGGTGTTATGTTGGTCGAGTCATATCAGCCGGGGCCAATGGCCCCGGCCGTGGGTTAGCAAATTCTAAAGTTGGTTGGCCCAAGTTTCCGGTATTTAGTTTGTCGAGTGAAATCAGCCGGGGCCTACGGCCCCGGCCGTGAGTTAGCCAATTTATATGTAAGGTTAATGTTCTAATCTGGTTAGCCGATCTATTATTAAGGCTATTCAAAGGGAAACCGGAAAGAAAAATCTAACGACCATGAATTACTCCAACTTTAGACGTTCCGGATGTGACGATACCTAAGGACCCCTTCATATAATTTTACAAAGTTCATGGACAGAAAGGGATTTAGCATGGGTTTTATTTGTTAGTTGCAAATTACATCCTTTCCACTCGTAAAACTACACGTTAAATACTCATAAATTTTACATGTCTCTATGCTTAAAATTTTAGTATGAAGTCGAAACCCTTGGTTTCATCGGACAGAGGATTTGGGCAACTATCACTTTCCAAGTCTTTCCAAATTAAACCCTTGTCGGGGTAACAATATTCATTCAGTTCTTCTCTTCTACTTATATTCCTTTATATTTTAGATCTATTGTGTCTAATCTAATGCTGTGTGCAGCGATTCAAATAATCTAAAGTTAAGCCTGCCATCGAGCCATGGCAAATTGGCAACCGAAGGCACTTTAAGAGGATCCGACGGCCACGGATGATAAGACGTATGACTTTGGCCATCAAAGGGTGGAGAATCCATCACGCGTTTGGACGGCCCGGATAGCCCGATTCCCAAGGACCATATTTCTTTAATAAAGAGATTGTAGCCAAGTTAATTTCTAATAGAATTAAACCTTTTCTTCAAAGGTTTATATCTTGGTCACAAAATGCTTTTATTCCGGGTCGTCAAATATTAGACAACATTGTTATAGCAAAGGAATTACTTCACTCTATGAACAATTCTTATGCTAGTGAGGGTTACTTTGCTTTAAAGGTAGACATGGCTAAAGCATGTGACAAAGTGAACTGGAACTTTCTGAGTCATATGTTGAATCTTATGGGGATTACTAATTTTTCGCATGACATTATTATGCTGTGTGTTACAACTGCTTCTTTTTCCATTAACTTAAATGGATCACCTCATGGTTTCTTCAAGAATGAGAGAGGACTTCAACAAGGTTGTCCATTGTCGCCATCTCTTTTCATTATTTGCTCCCAAGGTTTATCTTTCTTGATGCATTCCTATAAAGAACAGGGTTTATACCAAGGGTACAAGCTTAACTATCATGGCCCGGTTATAAGTCATTTGATGTTTGCCGATGATTTGTTTTTCTTTGGAAAGAATACTCGAGCGAATGTTAGCAATTTGAAAAAGCTTCTCCAGCATTATTCAGATTTTTCAGGTCAAACAATAAACTACTTTAAATCTGTGATACACTTTAGTAAAGGTGTGTCTAACTTTAGGAAGGTGACTATTATGGAAGACTTGGGTGTGAAGTTGATGCCTGAAGATGATAAATATTTGGGAATCTACCCTTTGAAGTCTGACAAGAGAATTGCATCATTTGATTTTCTGGTGCAAAAATATGAAGCAAAAATATGAAGCAAAATTATCAGGTTGGCGTTTGCATTTCTTAAATTCAGCGGGAAGGTCAATACTCTCTAAGGCAGTCCTCTCTTCCATTCCTATCTTCTTTATGGGAATAGTTCTTCTTCCAGGAGTTTTGGATCAAATTGATTTGTTACAAAGATGCTTTTGGTGGGTCACAGTGCTGACACAAGAAAGCTCCACTTCATCAATTGAGAAAAGATTTGTTCAGATAGAAATAGTGGAGGGTTGGGAATCAGGAACATGGAGAAGGTTAACCAATCTTTAATATGCAAACTGGCATGGAGATTTATGGAGAATAAGGATTCCATGTGGTCTAAAATCTTGGAGGCCAAATACTTAAAAGGGAATTCTTTTTGGTTGGTTGATGATAGTTCAAATTCTTCTTCTATTTGGAGTAGTTTAATGATTGTTAGACCGCTTCTAAAGAACAAAATCTTATGGCAAGTCAGTGAGGGAAGCAATATTAGCATTTGGGAGCAGCCATAGGTTCCCAATCAATTGGAACATCTGATTAGTAATCCATCTTCTGCCCATCAGTCCTTGCGAGTGGTGTCTGATTTGATGATTGAGGGTACTACTAACTGGAACATAGAGCTACTTCACAACATATTTCCTGAGAATCTGGTGCAAGCAATATCCTCCATCTATAACACTAATGAAGACGATATGAGTGACTATATGGTTTGGAATCAAAATTTGTCTGGTAAGTTTTCGAGCAAATCATGCTATAAAATGTTAGCTAGCAATTCTCCTTCTTCATCGGGGACTGGTGGATTTCCTTGGAATATTCTGGAAGAAAACTAATGTTATGCCTAAAATTCAGTATTTTGTTTGGAACATTGATACGAGGTGTTCTTTCTGTAGAACAGAGTGTGAATCAGTCACACATCTCCTATTTATTTGCGCTTATGCTGTTTTGGTATTCCAGAAGTCCCATATACAACTTCAGTTGGAGGATTTGGTCATTGATCCTAAATAGATAATACTGAAGTGGCTAATTAAATTATCTACAAAAGATATCTCTTTGGCCTGTTGCATTATTTGGAATCTGTGGAAGGCGAGAAATGACATTGTATTCTCTAGGCAATCATTTTCTGTGGAGAAAGTCTGGTTCAGAGCTACTTCGGATTTTTCACTTAGTATGCAACATATGGAGGATAACACAAGTTCGCTAACAAGTGTTCACTGTAATCAACAATGGATGTGCCCTCCAGAAGGTTTCATTAAGGTGAATGTAGATATTGCTTTTATCCCAAACAAAGGGGCAGCAGGGGCCGTAGCTCATGATGAAAATTGTGTTTACATTGGGTGTGCAACAGACATATTTGACGCAACTTCAGCTCTGTTGGCGGAAACAAAAGCCTGCAATTTAGGAATACAACTGGCGATAAGATTAAACAAGACTAAAGTAATCATTGAAGGCGATTCTTTTAATGTTACCAAAGCGGTGTTGGGTGACAATGGTGACATTCCCTGGTGCATTAGATCTTATTCCTAAGTATCAAGGATGCCAGGAATGAGTTTGAGTCAATAGAATTTGTCTTTGTTCCTAAAATTGTAAATGATGTTGCTCATAACCTATGTCAATATGCTATGCATAATGACGTCTCTTGTTGGTGGGATTCTCATTCTCAACCACATTGTATAAACTCTAACCTCAACTGAATGACGTGTTTGAAATAAGTTTGGGGCATCAAGCCCCGCTTTCCTTCTAAATTTTTTTTATTACTCTTATATCTTCTTCTTCTCCATGTCTCCATCCCCACTACCAGTACTAGTGTTGCAGCCGCCACCACCACCACCACTACGAGCGCCGTCGCCTCCTCCGTCGCCGCCAGTGAGACAACTTTTCATCAAAATCAAATAACGAAAAAGCCCTATCTTCTCCCATTTCTTTATTGTGCTCTTCCCATTTCAGATCTAATTTGGGCAAGTTCCAGGTTTTTGTTCATAACATAAATCAAATCTTTCTAACTATCATCACCAGAAATAAGATTTAACCCCATATCTACAATCAATGCATCATTCCCTACAAACCCATTTCACCATTTACAAAAATCTTTAAGTATCAGTATCCTATCTTGATTTGGGTTTCTCTCTGTAAAACAAAAATAAGAAGAAGAAGAAAAAGAAAAGGAGTTGATTTGATCGTTAGTAAGCAACTCAATCTATACTAAACAAATCCTGCAAACCACATGCGCCTCCCATTAACGCCGCCACTGACTACCACCAATAACATCAATATATATCGATCAAGAAAGAAATGGAATCAACATTCAGTGATTTAACTAATGCAATTATACTCCACATACTATGATCATAATTGAGTTGGCCTAAAACCAACAAAACACGGTAAATCAATAGATCCTAGAAATTTCTTTATATTCAAATCTAAAGAAACAAGATTAACAAACAAAAAAACCCAAATATTATTTCTAAACATCTTCTCTGATTAAGCAGTAGCCTTCTCAACCCTCTTAGTAGCAGGAGATTTGATCGATTTTGGCTTTTTAACTTTCAAATGAGTAGATCTCTTAGTCTTCTTTCCAGGAACAACTTTCTTTGCAGGATCAGATTTCTTTGAAGAAACAACAACTTTCTTTACAGGAGCAGAAACAAGTTTTCTTCTAATCTTTAGGTTCAGTAGGTTTTAATTAAGACGCAGGATAAGGTAGTCACCCCATATAATATGACCTGGATATATATAGTTAGCTGCAGCCCCAAAGAAAAACCTGCAGCCCCAGAAAAAGCGCTCAATAATAAAGAAGTGTTGTATGTCCTCAAAAGAATAAGAAAAGTGCTTTCCCTCTCCAAATTCTTCATCCCCTCTTTTCGGACCTCCCCCAAGTAATGTTGGTGCTCCCCTTAGTTTCCTAACTTTTTTAAATATTAAACTACCCTTATTTCATTATGTTAGGGCATTGTCCGGTCAAACCCACTAGCGTTGGTATGTCAAGCTAGTTGTCAGTTTTAGGTGTCAAAACACAATTCTTGATTTAGCCTACTAGAGTTTAGATTTCGGAATTGGGATATAGACTAAGTAGTTGAGACCTTGGAGACGAAGACTGTGAAGACAAAGAAGACATCAATTATTCTTCATCGACAAAAGGTTAGTAGGAGTTATGACTTTTATGGAAATTCTTCTATTCTACTTTCTCTATCTTTCGAAATAGTCGGCTACTTTGGTAGTGTTATAATAGCGATTGAGATCGTGTTCTTGTCTACATGACCATGTGTTATGTTAGTGTTTTTTCCCGCAAATACTAAGGTTACAAGAATGCATGAGATAGATTCGATACCATTTGTCCATTGCAATTGTTTGCTTGCAAATCACTTGTTGGATATGGGTGAATCTAAAGGAGTACTCTTGAGCAAGAGTCCAGTGGATTACAACTGAGGACGTCACACACGTCTAAGTATGGTTAAGCCCAGAACTTCCAGCGGGTCCTGTTAAACCCTAATCTGAATAGTGGACGGTTCCCGAACCGTACGTGAAACAGAAACTCGGATTTTCTCCTGAGTTCCAGAGTGTCATTTTGTACACGTACCTACGCGAACCTGATACTCTTGGTTGTGATTCAGATGTTTTGAAAGATAGAATAAGTAGAATAAAGATAATTCTGTATAAAGCCACAACTGCTACTAACTTTTTGTCGATGAAGAATGATGTCTTCATGATAAGCTTCGTCTTCAATGTCTTACCTACCTAGTCTAGTTCCCAATTCCTGATAATCGCATAAATATTACATATTTACTCTCATATTTACACTAGTGAGTACTCGATACTTGATAATAATAATAATGCTTTAAGCATTTTACAAGAAGATACAAGCAAATCCGACAATATGACAAGAAAGAAGAAAAAAGGGGGAAAAACAGTCATCTCAAGGACAATTGGTATTATCACACATACGGGCTGCTAAGGGGCATTTGTTTGGATGGAGGGCAACCAGCTGGAGGAACACTACAGGAACCCCAGAAACGTTAAGGGTCAGTTCATATTAAAAATGAAGAAAAACAGTAAAGGTGCAGAGATTCGAACCTGTGATCTGTGGCTAGTGTAATTGGCTCAGGACCGCTGAGCCACAATCGTTGTGAATATATTGAGCGTCACTTGTATTTATAACCAGCTGGCAGCTATAATTTCATTTAAAATCAAACAGAACCTTGGTCGTGACTTCAGGGACGACCAGTTCACAGACAGAATTCCGCCAAGACTTGCAGCTGGTGAAATTTGAAGGGTTTCTACCTAGAGTTAGAAGAGATATGAACAATGGAATGGAGGAATGGGTTATCAAGGTTGGTCTTCTATGAACAAGATGACTGGGAAGAGTAGAGTTTGTGTTGTTGCTTCAATGGTGATTGCTGAAATGGCTGATTTATGATTGTGTGTGATTTATGGAATGTATGGAATTATGGGTTTTGTGTATGAATGTTAAACTGTGCAAGGAAGGAGATTACCAAGGTTTTGAAATAGCCAGCAACTTCATATCTGTACAAACACAATAGTGCAGACAAGGTGTTTGTTTAAAGACCCAAACCACCAGTTCTTAACTGAGGTGCTCTGGTAACGTTGCTAGCCATGGTGAGTTGGTGATCAAGGGTTAAGGAAGGTTTTCGAAGACAAGATGAGGACCTGGTGTGTTAGGCAAGAGTGGGTTCATTGTGGTTCAAAGTACTTGCTGGTGGTGATGGTCTAGTACGCGGCAGTGACGATGGATTTGAGAGTTTAAATGGTGCATGCTCAGGTCCGATGGGTGGCTGTTTATGTTCATGAAGTAATGGAGCTGGTGCTGGTGCTGGTTAATGGCACTGGTGGAGAGAGTTCAGGCGTGAATGGAGTATGACAATCGAGTTCACAAGGAAGGAGCTGATGGTGTGGTGATTTATTTCTTGGTGTGGTGCTTGTTTTTGAAGGGTCAGTAGGAGTCGAGAACAAGGAACTTGAGTAGGGAATTTTGGTGATACATTACTTGCTGGATTTGGATTTTGGCAAGCTATGGGTGCGTGTCAAGAAGGACTAGAAGAAAGGTGGTGTTGTCGGGTTTAATGCGATGAAAGGAAGGCAATGGTGGTTTAGCTGGCTGTTCCAGATGCAACCATGGATTGGAGTTAGTGGGCTTGTGAACTGGGCTTTCTATATGGATGTTAAGGGCTTTGGGAGTCCAGGAGCTGTCGCTGGATTTTGGACAGAAAAAGGAAGGAGGTGGATTCTATTCTGATTCATATAATAAGGAGGCGTAAACCAACAGAGAGGATAGACCCCATATAGGGGAAAACTAGGGTTTTACACTTTGTTTTCTTCTTATTATTTTCATGGCTTTTGAGAAAGTCATAGTTTGCTAGATTTCTTGTTAGGGTGAAAATATGAAATTGTAGATGTCGATTTGCTTGTGTTTCTTGAACAAAGTCTATTTGTGCTTAATAAATAATGTTTGAGAGTCTCCATAATGGTACTTCGTTTATAATCCCTTCATGTTTTATGCCAAGTATACTACATAGTTCGGTAGTTGACGAAACTATTCTTCGACCTTGTTTATTATCGTTTTATGATTTTTCCTTGACTTCTCTATGTCGTGTATATTGAGTACTTAGAAAATCTATTTTTCGGGTCTAGACCAAACATATATTTTTCGGAGTTACAAGACTTTTGTGAGAGAACACAATTAAATTCGTCTTTTCGACTTTGCAATGAATTCCCGAAACCTTGACATTCTCACAATTTGATTTCTCTCTTTCGTATTTATAAATCCATATATTCTTCACCTTGATTATCTTTTATTTATTCTACACCGCTATCTTTAAACACTCTCTGTGGGACAACCCGTATTTGCCGTTGTCTACATCTTCGACACCGTGCACTTGCGGTATTACAAGAGTCGGTTTTCCGACCGATCAATTC
>JAJJMA010265150.1:0-17845 GCA_023529015.1 Papaver nudicaule | reverse complement strand
GGGGGTCGATTCTCACTGGGGAAGGTTGGGTCCCCCATTTCTCCAATTTCCTCCATGGATAGAGAGAGATTGGATCTTGTTGTTGGGATGGCGGTTGGGTTAGAAGTAGGGCGAGTCCAACTGGCTGGGTCTGCTCAAGGGAGTGGGTCCAGTTGTGCCGTATCAAAAAAAAAAATATATATACCTCAATATTCTGAGATTTGAAGATGTCAAGAAGTAGATCAGATGACTTATTAACAACATCAATTGAATCCAACAAAAGCATCATTGTTTGATTCAAACAAATCAAGATTTCTACAAAATGAAAAACATAAATTCGAGTCAATACATTTAAAGATTCAAACAAATCAAGATTTCTGCAAACTGTAATACATAAATTCGAGTCAATAAATTTAAATATTCAAACAAATCAAGATTTCTGAAAAATGAAATACATAAATTCGAGTCAATAAATTAAAAGAACTATAACATTAAACGAACGAAATCTGAAGAATCAGAACTACCTAGTATTATTTTTCTTCATATATTTGTTAGATTTCACTCCAATCTCTTGTTTCAGCCTCTTTTGAAGTGATTCCAACGTGAGATCGCACATGGCTATAAAACTCTTCAATAGTGAAAAATTCTTTGTTACACTGAGTACAAGATTCCAACACCATTGTTGCAATTTCTTTCTTTCTTCTTCTTCTTCCTCATATTTTTCTCTTCCTGTGTTTAAGGTTTGTGATAAGAACCGGCTTACTAGTTTATTAGACGTGTTATATGTTTGCCACTTCAAATGACTATTGTACCCCCAAATTTATCTTCTAGATGCTTCATCCAATGGGTGGTGCCATTGAAAAGAATCCTTGTCCAGTAATGTGTCCCAATGGCACTCCTCTTCTCCGTGGGTCTCTACAAGGTACCCTGCTTGTTGCATGTACACAAGTTGTTGACAACAGTATTGTTCATGTCACCTATGTATGCCATAGTCGAGCCAAGAGCCAACTAAAAAGATGGTAGTGTATTTGGGCACCCCTTCTTCTTTTTTGCCAGTCTCTACCTCGAGCATACTGCAACACAGATTGTCGTGACTTCTCACTTGGCATTGGAGAGATATTAGTCTGTGTTATTTGGACTGAGTTAAGACATTGGGTGGAATGAAGGGGATGTAATTGGTTGTAATTGGTTGAAATTGGTATTGTGAGGTTTAACAATGGGAAGATAGCAGGTTAATAATAATAAAAAAATGATTATAGATTAAAAGAAGGGATTAATGTTTTTCGTCGATGAGAAAAGGGATTATAGAAAAAGAAGGGATTGTTGTGATTAATAATAATTTCACCTAATCCCACAAAGAATCTAACTGAAGTTCCTTTTCGAAAGAAGAATCTAGCTGGTGATTCTTAAGGGTACTAAGTGAGTGATGCTGAATGAAGATCTAGTGAAAATATGAGAGAAAGCTATAAAAGAAAGAGCTTCACGGTTCGGAGGGGGAGTTCATTCTAGAAGTCTGTTTTCACATCCAAGGACCGACACCAAAGAATAGTTTAATTTTCTTTTCTTTCTTTTGGTTTTTCAATAATCATAATGGACTAGGGAAGGGGAAGCCCGATGATGTTTATTAGATAATTCAATTTTATTTTTAATAATAGTTTTTCTTGGTCTTATATTCTCGTTATGTAATGATAATAACTCTTTTTATATGTCTTCATGCTTGCATAAAAATTTCTTATGTCTTGTTTATAAGTCATCATTTTAGGTAATAAATAATGTAGCATCATCTGAGGCGTAATATTGTGTCCTAAATCGTCCCGAGGTAAATTAAATTTGAAGAATTTCTTATAAGATTGATTCAATAATCTAGTATCACATTAGTGGTAGAATCGTAAGCCCTAGTTTTCTTTCTTCTTTATTTGTTTTATTTCATATTTTTTAATCCAAAAACTTGTCTTTTTATTTTAATTTTAAATTGAAGACAACAATATTTTAGTTCTCGTGGACGACTCGTACATGCATATTATCCAATTGTCGTGCACTAGTTGTAACACACTTTTTAGTCCCATCAAATAAATGTTAGTTTGCAGCAATGTTCTGGAAGCCTTTGGTTGTATATAATCCAATGTATCAAGATAGCTCCTTAATAAACATAAAATATCATTAGGAAGAAGTTTACCCCAAGCTCTTGCCACTTTCAATTCACCACCATTTTTTTTCTTGTCAGATCATCCTCTCCATTCTTGACATTCATTTTGATTTCCCCTTCCTTCTTACAATCCATATCATGTGTTCTTTGTATCGATTCAACGTTTCTAAAAGGTAAAATAAAACGGATAACTATGAGAACTTCTTAGTCTAAGAAGGAAGATATGTTGGCATTGTTAATCTGACAATATTAGAAGATTCTTTTTTCTAGATCGATGGATTGTAAGGTTGCATGTAGTAGACTCTAAATTTTGGGGAGAGTATAGTTCACGAAGAAATCAATACAAAAATCTTGAAAAAAAAAATATCTCTTTCAATGCATTCTCATTTAGGCATTGTAAACCTGACAAAATGAAATTGTCAAATATTCTCAAATGATACTCCCTGATGTAAGGAATCAATATGCACTGGATAATGGAAGAAACACGAGATTAGTACAAAAGAAAATAAGTAAAGAAATGCAATATTTTCACAGTACGTTAAAGTAGTAGAAATCCTCATCCAACTTGACGAAAGCCACATCAATGGTACATCAAGACAGGGTAAAGAAAGTAACATACCATTATCATATACTTCTTATATGTACAAGGTCATTTTATCCGATTGTGTAAAATACTCACACCCCTTTATAAAGCCCAACTCTGCAATCGAATAAGACAACATGGTATTTGTGCTTAGAAAGAAAACACGAGTATCCAATCTTTTCACCTCTTCCAAAGTCAATAATGATCAATTCATCTTCTATACATTATAATTGTACCCTTCTAGTAAACACCTCTGCGACTCCCATATATATGAATTATGAATATTTCGCTGAAATATAGAACATAATATTCACAGGAATTAGTATACTATATTCCTATTGTTGATAGTCTTATATATAGTTTTATGAGAATTAATATTAGAACCATGTTGTATTTTATCTTAAAATGCGAATTATTCATACACACTGGAGCATTTCTCAATCAAGTTTAGATGACAAAACACTTTCCTTGATTTAGTCTACTAATTTTATTTTCAGACTATAGGTTAGATGTTGAGTCAGATACCCTTTTAAGATTGAAGACCGGAGCTTACGCAATTGTTCGAGCATTGCTCGGTTGAACCCACTGATGTTGCTATCTCAAGTCAGTTGTCAAGTTTATGAGACAAAAACACAATCCTTGATAAGTTTACTCTACAACCTCGGACTAGGATAGTTTTAGGTAATCGAGACAAATACTGATGAAGACGAAGGTTAGAAAGGTTTTTCCTTTCCTCGTTTTTACCATTTCTATCATACCAATAGTCTATGATGTTGTTTATATGATCCGAAGGTATTCTAGGATTTTCGCCTTTGTATTTGTCACACTTGTGATAATATGTATAGGTAGAGTATGTTGAGTTGTCTCTTGAAATGACCCCAACGGTGAACGCGTACATGTGTTGTTTTTGGCATTTCAGAGAACGAGCTAAGTCTGTATGAACGCGTACATACAAGTTCAAGAATTCTCCTGAACTCTATTGACTGGTCTGTGAACGCGTTCATATAAGCCATGCGAAAACTTCCAACTCCATATCTTGAAGTTTTCGGTCTAGGCATGATTAGTTCTCGGACTTATCATTACTTGGCCCATGGAATTCAACAACTTAATCCAAGCGATGTTCAAACAAAGTATTTGGACCAGAAGTCGCAAAGCGATGTCCAAACAAGCATTGGACCAGAAGTCGCGAGCCTTCAAACAAGGTTGAGTCTTCTTTAACTTTTGGCTTAGTCCAAAGTTCTTAGAAGATTGAGAATGGGTATTCAAGCTAAGGACTTTCCTAGTTTCGGAACTTGCTTGAGCCCTACTCAAGGTTGCTTAAACTTTAAGCAAAGCCTCCTTTGGTGATCACTATACATAGATGACCTTCTGCAAGATACCATCCTAATACTCTACACATCTGTGTATCCTTGCATAAAGGTTGGTCGTCATCTCGAAGTCCTTTTGGACTACGACTATTGAAAGACTTCACTTGAGGATCGTGAAGGACAGGTCGGAAGTTAAATTCCATCATGTATCTTGGGTTGATTGAATACTTTCAATCTTATCACGACCAAAATTTTATAGAAACTTCGTAAGGTAGATCTTGTATCGTAAACCCTAGAAGTTCCCAAATGCAAATTCACGAACTAGGTTTCATACTAAGTTCGTCTCGCGTTTGGAGGTAAAGTTGTTTAGGCTAGATCAATAAGCCCTATTCAACATATCGATTTCCATCACTACACCATATTTAGCAGAAAGCAACAGCCTGTGGATGTTGCAACTCGGGGTTGAAACTGCAGCTGGCAGTTTCAAAAGGCCATGTTACAGATTTTAGCAACGGCTTATGCCCTGTTGCGGATATGATGACGCAACTGTCCTAGCAACAGGTGTCAGCAGTTGCGAATTAAAAATTTTGAAACACGTAGCAGCAGTTGCGAATATAGAACCATAAATCATTAGAACGGCCAGACAGTGTCTAACCCAGGTTTCATAGGTTCCGGTTTTTTAATTTGCAACATAAAATTTATGTTACTATTGTTCTGTCCACAATTTAAAAAAAAGTTAATCTGAGATCAACCTAAGTCAACTGTAAGGAAACATAAGGTAAACCGGAGGTCAACCAGTGGTCAACCAGAGGTCAAATTTCAGTCACCTGCTGCAGACTTCATAACTCACTTTCATTCCCAAAAATCAGATTCATAACATTTCCATTTATAACTTTCCCATTCACAAAAATCACATTTTCAATTCAAAGATATCTCTAAGTTTATAAAAATATATATCTCTAAGTTCACAAAAATCACATTTAAACTTCTACGTTTCTTAATTCTGAAATGAAATTGCAAGTGTGGAAGAACTAGTACTATTACTTGCATTGGAGTTGTATTACTTGCTTCATTATCAGCTTCAAGGCTCAATGTCTTCGGCGGGTAGTTTATATGTACCTGAAAATCAAGTATCACCGGTGAAGTAAGATTATAGGATAAACAAACATTACAACAGTTTCAAAATGTCATCAGCGGTAAGATATATAAGTAATTCTTACTCGTAATTCAGCAATTTCCAAGTAGCACATAACCATAGATACCCAAGTAGCACATGATAACTATTGTATAAGCTAGAATAAAAAGATGTCAAAACAAGCAAATTTTACAGCCACAACTACAACTTCTATGTTATCATAACAAAAACGTCAAGTCCTGAAGTTAGTGCATTTCTATGCCGATGATAAACTTACCAAAAGAATATAATAGTATAGTTAACACTTACTGGTTGCAGATTTCTTGATGCACTGTCGGGTGACAGTCCTTTCCAAAAGCATTATGGGTGTGAAACTAGAAACCACTATGAGTGACAACTACAATCTCTTTCTCTTTACGCGTCCACAACCTAGTTAAGGTAGCACATTTATGACATGTTAGTAATCAATGTATATTTGAGATTGCAGAGCGATTACTATTTCCTCCTTTTGCCACGATTAGTGGTGTGACATCCATCCCATCCGCATGGTCTCCAGCACCAAATGCTCCAACTGCTGTTTGCATTGTCCTGAAATGCAAGTGCTAATATCCATAACTTAATTAGGAAATACTCCACTAAATAACTAAATGCAAAGCATCTGCTCTAATGATTCATAAACAGTAATCCCACTGAGCTTAACTTTATAACAGGGAATTTTTTTTACTACACTTAGAAGACTACCTTAGTAATGGAGATACGATGACTAATTCAACCTTCTTGTCATTACCACATTCAACAGTGTGCTTGTGCAAGTTTACCTGTTAAGTTAATGGTAAAGCTAAGATACACATGGAGACTCTCCAGAAATATAATATGAACTGTAAATATTACAACCCTCAAGTCGTTTCAGCATGATTTTTCAATTAGAATAATAATCAAATTAAACAACTCAGACACAGAGACAGAGACAGAGAAAGGATGAATGAGTAAAAAACTTAGAAATAATTTATTACCTGCCCCTTTCATCCGGATATGACATGACTGATGTTGTTAGCAGAGAATGCATGTTCCAACACATCAAGAACGTCATTCCAACTTGAGAAAACATGAACTTTTTCTTTCGGGTCTGTAGAGTTTATCGATAGGATTCACTTTGTGACAAAAGTAAAGGTAACATTACAGATCTTTGTTTCATATGAACCTTGAAAACTAATAGAAGCTTCGACCATTTTTCATGACCTTGGGATACACTTGATAGACCAAAGTTAGAGGCTATGTTTTGGTTATCATCAGTGGGGGCAATATTCCTAACATCTGTATGTTTTCGACAAGTTGGGCACATGATCCATTTATTTGGTGACTTTTCATGGAAAACTGATCTCTCTGTCATAGCAACCAAACTTGCAAAGCAGTATCCAGAGATATACGCACTTAGAAAAAAAAGTCAATTAATCTGAGATATATGTAAAAGCTCAGAATCCTGAAAGACTTACACCTACAACAAGTAACATGCCCACACTGGAAAACCATTTTCTGAACTTAGAGCATCAAGAGAAGTATCATACACACTGAATCATAAACATACTTAACATACACAAAAAACTAAATAACTGAATCATGAACTAACATAAACAACAACAGTAGTAACAAAACCTAAAAGAAAAGATTTATACCAACACCACCAGTATCGACAACACCAGAATCAAAAACTGCAGTACCAACAACACTAGATCATCACCAACAGCTAAACCTAAAATCAACAAAAGCTTAATCATTGAATACCCAAAGACCCAAATACCCAAACAAACCTAAAATCAACAGCAGCTTAAATCATTGAATACCCAATCAAAAACCTAAAAGCAACTTAATTAGATATATAACCAACAACATAAATTAGGGTTTTTTTATACCTAGTTCTTCCAGCAGCAGTATCAACAGCAGTACCTAAACAAAAAAACGAAAAATCATCAGATCTATAACCAATAGCAAAATTAGGGTTCTTAGAAAATATACGACAAAAATTTGGGTTTTGAGAAATTAGGGATTCTTACGCAGAGAGAATCGACGAGAATCACTAACTCAGGGTTTTGAGAGAGGGATGTGAGAGAACTTAGGTTTTTGAGAGAGGGTTTGAGATAGGGAAAAAAAAAACGCAGAAAAGATAAGAACTGAAATCGAGTGAAGGAATGAAAAAAAAGAGAGTGGGAATGGGATATGTTATCCTGTCCTAGTGTGAGTTTTTAGGTGAAAAAAATCCTATAGGGATAACTGGGGTGTTTTTAGTTGGGTTCAGAAATAACCAATGTGTTACTTGGCACGCAAACAGCAGGCACATGTGCGCTGCTTGAATGTTACGAATCCGCAACTGCTAGCTGCAGTTTCTAGGGTAGCAACATGGGCAAGTTGTTCCTAATTTTTTAGCAGTTGCAATTCATGTTGCTAAATAGCAACAGCTAGTAAGGTGTTGCGTCTATGAGTTGCTATCTGCTAAATATGGTGTAGTGCATTAACCTTGACTTTAAGTCTAAAGGAAATCTCAATCGTATTCTTATTTGATTACTTGGATACTTTTAGGCGTCCTGTTAGAGGCAGGGTAGCGCTAGTCTTCACGAAGGGAAGTGGAGCAACTCCTAGGCATGTAAAGGACGTCAGCTAGGGGAATCAAGTACGCAGACTACTGCGGGAGCCAAGAGACGTAGGAGCACATTGGTAGCTTAATTGCTTGTAGGGTGAATTCAATCTCGATACAGTCCAGTCCGAAGTCTAAGAGTAGGCTAGCGTCTGTATACCGTTCATACTGAGGGTGTTCACCTCTGGACGAGGTCCCGGGGTTTTTCTGCTAGGTTTGCAGTTTCCTCGCTAACAAAATTCTGGTGTCTTGCATTACTTTTCCCTTCCGCATTATATTGTCTCTGATCTATATAATAGAAGTAATTGCAAGTTTGTTGATTCATAACCTTTGAGTGAATCCATCTCTATTGAGATTTACGAGAACTAAGTTCTTGTTAAGGTTCGGTTCTTTGAACTATACTCAGGTTGTTGTTTGAATATCTATTTGTGAGATCGTTCAAACAACCATAATCAACTAGGTTCACGAAAACTAAAAGTTGGTGGTATATCTCGGTATCCCCGCTTTTTCAGCAATGATATCATTGCGTCCTCTCATCAAAAGGTTAGTTCGGATGATAACTGTACAAATAACTTTTCATATTATAGACTAAGTACTTTTGAAACTAAGGTTCACAAACCATTGCAAGACGGAAAAGTTCATGAACTCCAAACGTACATCAGGGTTCGCGAACCAACACAAACCTTGTGAGTCACTATTGCAATGGATGTTGAACTACATAATAAGGTTCACAAACCAACACAAACCACACTCAGTTACCGAACCTCTTGTCCATTTTTCTTAGTTATAGTTCGCGAACCAATGCGAAACCCCATGCATGGTTTCCCAAGCCTATATTTTGGTGCACAAACCTTCACATAAGTCAAGTTGAAATTTTCGCATGCTTAACTGCTTGTGGACTTAGGCGTATTGCGAATTATACTTGGACCCGAGTAAGTTAACAAACTTATGATTTCTTGAATTTACTTGAGCCTTCATCTAAGGTTTCTTAACCCTAAATATAACCTCCCTTGATGATCAATATGACTAGAGGACATTCTGCAACAAGACACCCTGTATGCTGCACAGATCTTGTATATCCTTGACGCATGCAGTCATCCTCTAAAACCTTTCAAGGTTACTGTTAGGGCACTGTCCGGTCAAACCCACTAGCGTTGGTATGTCAAGCTAGTTGTCAGTTTTAGGTGTCAAAACACAATTCTTGATTTAGCCTACTAGAGTTTAGATTTCTGAATTGGGATATAGACTAATTAGTAGAGACCTTGAAGACGAAGACTGTGAAGACAAAGAAGACATCAATTATTGTTCATCAACAAAAGGTTAGTAGGAGTTATGAATTTTATGGAAATTCTTCTATTATACTTTCTCTATCTTTCGAAATAGTCGACTACTTTGGTAGTGTTATAATAACAATTGAGATCGTATTTTTGGCAAGATGACCATGTGTCATGACTAGTGTTTGTTCCCGCAAATACTATGGTTACAAGAATGTATGAGATAAATTCGATACCATTTGTCCATTGCAATGGTTTGCTTGCAAATCACTTGTTGGATATGGGTGAATCTAAAGGAGTACTCTTGAGCAAGAGTCCAGTGGATTACAGCTGAGGACGTCTCACACGTCTAAGTCCTGGTTAAGCCCAGAACTTCCAGCGGATCCAAGTTAAACCTAATCTGGAGGTCGGACGGTTCCCGAACCGTACGCGAAACAGAATCAGGAATTCTCATGAGTTCCAAAGTGCTATTTAAGTTCGTGTACCTACACAAACCTCTAAATCGGTGCTTTTGGATGTTATCCAGATTTGTGAATATTCTTTCAGAATTTCACTCAGGTTAAACTCTGAACTCCTTTATCTCTTAGATTGGACTTGGAATATCACGAATGTCTTTTGTGGTCCATCTAACAGTTCTCAATGTGTCAATAAGATAAAGATTATCTCTGGTCTGTTGGATTTCTATCTTGAAGTGTTTTTGAGCTAACAAAACACTTGGCAGATAAATATTTAATGAATTCCAATTGAGATTAATCTCTATTACTTGGTATGCAAGTTTAGGGTTTCCAAAACTTGCGGGACAAGTAATTTATTGCTTCCTAAACAACCTATCTTATTGAGTGCTATAAATAGAGGTGTCTATGGACGAATACTGCAAGCATCAAGCATACGTGAAGGTCCTTAGGGAAGTGAACGTAAAACTCTTTTCACTTCGGTGAATGCTTGTTGTGGTATAGTCATCCTCTATTAGGTAAGCAGTTCCACACGGGATTTACCTACGACTATAAAGACTTCTCTTGAGAGTTGGGAAGCACAGGTAAGAGATTGAGACCTTATTAACCTGTAACCTTGGTAACCTGATCACGTTCTTGTCTATTCTACGGTCCTTGTCTTCTGCTATAAGGCCATTTAAGAACTGATACGTTACATACAAGGTTTATCGAAGGAAGCAACGCACGGCTGCACTCGGTGTTGTAAGACCTAGTTAGCTCCAGTTGTATAAGTTTCTTAAGTGATTCTTTTTACAACTGAGGTAGAGACAAGTTGGGCATAGTTTACCCGGTTTACTTGTCAGCCCCCGCTTGTAAGTAGATTTCCGTATGACCTGGAGCAATCCGAAGGAAAAGTCACTTTGTGTATGTCAAACTGAAGAGGACAGTTCAAACATACAGTCGATAGTTAAGGTTGCAAAGCCTAAATTGTTGACACAAGCCTTTAACAACGGTTAAAGCAGCTCCTAGGCCTGTAACGGACGTCAGCTAGGGGAATCAAGTGCGTGACGATCTGTGGGGAATCTAGAGACGTAAGGAGTGCGACAATAGCCAATTCGCTTGGAGGGCTGGAGTTGGTCTCTGCTACATCCCAGATCGAAGTCTTATAGTAGGCTAGTGTTTGTAGTCAGTTTGTACTGGGCAGTGTTCAATCTGGACGAGGTCCCGAGGTTTTTCTACAGGTCGTAGTTTCCTCGTTAAAAAAATCTCTGGTGTCTTGTGTGCTTTACTTTCCGCATTATATTCTCTGACTATATAATTAAAGAAAACACAAGAAGTACGTTATTCCTAACCCGACGTTAATTTCCGAACTTGAACAAAGGTTTACAAAGACTTGTCTTTGTAGGAATTGATCACTTGTGATCACAACTCAGGTTACACCAGATCTGGATATTGATTTTTGAGATCGTCCAGATCTGACCGTAAGTTTCACAATCCCAAACGAAAAGTTGGTTGTATTTTGGTACCCCTGCTTTTTCAATTGGTATCAGAGCCGGTGAACACATAAAAGACGTAACTGTCTGTGTTTATCGCGGCTTGTGAGCTATGGACCAAAGCGTTAGAGCTTGTAACGTACCACCAAAGTTTGATGGCACAAACTACCTATGGTGGAAGACTGCAATGACTTCGTTTTTGCAAGCCCGAGACTTTAAAACTTAGGTTTATGTCTACAAGGGATACACACCACCGACTGTTGAAGTTAATGGTGTATCTGTTGATGCCTGTCGAATTCGCAACAAATATAATTCAGTTCTTAACCTTCACAATAAATAAAATAATATAGTGGCAAGAACAGATTCGTTCCACAGAGAGAGGTATGATTTATCAGTTGTATTTGAAAACTTAAAAGTAACCAAATGGGGGGGATGTTTGTTGTTTTAAACTAAAAAGCAAAATAAAATAAAAGCAAGTAAATAGACGCAAAGAATAATTTGAAGTAATCAAGAGTGGAGAATATTGGTTAAGGTTTCATCTTAAATTGCTTAACATGCATATGAATAATATATGGAGTGTCGACTAGTTCTATCATCATCAAAAGCCCTAGAATACATCATCGCGAAAATATTCCGAAATTTGCTAATGTCATCACACACCATAACGATGAATGTGTGAATACTACGTAGAGAATAACTCGACACCATGAGCAATCGAGTTCAACTCTCTAAGAGCACTAAGTTTTGTGAAATAGGCTAATCAATGCAATGAACCACCATGAATGGCTCATTCAACAAAGGTTATATCCTACATATGACTCTCGAAGCTATCACCACCTCAATAATCATATTGTGCTACTTATGAATAGGTTCTTCAACTATTTCGTATCTCCAAACCTAGTTCTAGCAATAGATAATAACAAAATCTAACTCAAATTGAATCAAAAGATGTTTTATCTTAGTGTAATACATCAATCATACACTCAACCACATAGTAGAATAAAATCGATAATAAATATGAATAAGTTTAACTCCATAATTAAGCAAATAACATGTCTTGCAATATAAAGACTACATCCTCAACCAATAAAAGAAATTTAGCTATTCATGTTGTTCTGAAAAGAAAACATAATTAAAGTGCTAGAAATCATAAAAACTCCCTTATGCAAAGCTCCAATCTTTCTCCCAAAACTCCACCTCGAAATCCGTGCCCAAAACCTAGCTTTTCCTCCGCCTCGGGAAGCGTGCACAGTAGCCTCCCAAAACTCCTGCGTAAAAAAAAAACCCCATCTGTGCGTCGTGAACTGTCTATTTATTCACATCAGTTCCTTCCAAAACCAAAAAACCCTTTCATAAACAAAACAGTTTCCTAACCCAACTCAAAATCCAAAGCCCGCAGCACACACTGACCCAACACCTGCTTCCTGGGCCACAACACATCTCTGTCAAACCCAACACTGATTCTTCACCTGTCGGTCTCCCACAACCAACAGCAGTAACCACTTCCAAATTGAAACTGTGTGAATCACACACTTCATATTTAGCACGTGCACCACACACGTCCGCCATCTTCTTCATCTGTCGCACGTGTGGCACGCACGTCCACCATCTTCATCTTCCCATCACCGTCGGACAACAGAACGACTCCACAGACGATTTCTCATCACCAAACCACCATCAAGACGAAACCCAAATCAGATTTCAATAGAAACCCGAGTCCTAATCCTCTTTAGCTTCCTTCCATTTCAATCATAAAACCCCCAATCGTCATCAACCATCACCATTAATGGCAGACGCCATTCCTTCCGTCTACTCTGTACTGTCGATTTGTGGTAGCCCCAACCAGACATTCCTTAACCTTGTTTTGATTGTATCTTGAACCTACTTGTATCCTGGCAAACATCTTTGAATCCCAGTCGAATTTCACCATCCCCTGCTTTTCCGACAGCCATGAATTGAAATCTGGAATTTAGGCCTACTTTGGTGGATTGGCCCTATTTTAATGTTCCCCTTAACGTGTGACAGGGGTTGGAGATAACCGAGCGGCCCCCTTTCATACTGTATGCTAAACTCAATTCTGCCGAGACCTCCGAAAGCTCCTGTTTGCGACACTTTTCAGCTTGTATCCTTCTTGTGTTCAAATACCACCAACTCCATATGACTCCAGGTTGTGAATTGACTCATTTTTTCTTCATTTTATTAAATATGATTTCAAAATACCTGCAAAATAGAAAATGGTTAAAATAAACAATATATGAGGCTTAAGTCGACTAAAGTGTATGATTTAGGTACTCTTGAAAAGGTGTTGCGCACCTATCATCTGTCCTCAAAGACATAGCGGATTATAATGATGTGGAAACACTCGCCGCCAAGGAAAACTATGATGGGCTTAATGCTATCATTCATGCAGTTACACCTGATCTTTTCATCACGTGGCCACATGTGAAACCTCTCATGAGGCTTGGAATAGATTAAGGAACGTATTCGAAGGGAATTCAGCAGAAAAAGAAGCTAGACTTCAAAACCTCCTATCTGACTGGGAAAACCTTCGAATGCTTGAGGATGATACCTTGAAGAATTTAACCACAAATTGTCTGAGATAGTGAATGCATGTCAGGCCTTAGGTAAAGCTATTCCGGAAAGGGACATTGTGAGTAAAATTCTGAGGTCATTACCCTCAAGGTACGAATCCAAAAAACATGCCATCCAAGAGATGCACGACTTAGATATAACAAGAAGTGACCTTGTTGCTAAGCTGAATATCTTCGATCATGAGCGAAAAGATAACCCCAAATCTATCGCTTTTGAGGCCGTGAACACTCCGTGCACCTCCTCACCATTGAAATTATCTTGGTCTGATGAGTGTGAAAACCTAGACAATGAAGAAGTGGACACTGAACTGTCTCTGATTACACAGCAGCTGAAAGATCTTCTCAGATCTAGAAGACACAGGAAATTCAGGAGTAGAAGACCCTTACCAGCTTTGAAACCTAATCCTGACCGGGATGAGGATGATCTAGCTGAGGTGCAATATTTCAAGTGTCGAGGCTTTGGACAAATGAAAGACATTTGCCCTAGTAAGGAATACTATAAAAGGGATAATGCTCTCTCCGCTCGATTCAATGATATTCCTGACCAGCATGAATTCGAATTAGATCATGAAGAAACTGCTTTTATGGCAGAGACTTCAGATAAACGATCTAAACATGATGATTCGAAAAACATTTTAATTCATCAGTTGATCAACAAGAGCGAGAACCTTCATCAAGAAAACAATCAGTTAAAAGCTGATCTTGAAAAGGTAGAGAAAACCCTTCTCCTGAAAGATCAAGAACTTGAGAAATTAAGTGATGATCTCTCCTCAACTTTATCTCTAAAGGATAAAGAAATTGATGCCCTAAAAGATGATCTCCAAAGGTTATCTGGTAGCTCGGATAAAGTAGCAGCAATGTTATTTGGTCAAAAGACCTTTGGAAATACCAATGGGTTAGGGTTCAATAGTAACACATACACCAAGAACAGTACTTTCATAATGGCTGGATCCAGTCCTCCATCTAATGAAAAACACAAAGGTGTACCTGAGAAAGCTAAAACTCAGGATAAAAATCCTTCCAAGAATTGCCAGTACTGTGGCAAATCTGGACATGTCCAAGGAAGGTGTCGGCTCCTTAAGGGAAATAGGAAAGTTGTAAACAAGCTTCAAGCCGACATGTATAGAATGAACAAAGCCCTGAAGCAATTCAAGGGAGCGTTGAAAAACTTGGAAAGTTCAAGAGGAAATGACAAGGGTAAGAAAAACTCTCAACCCGAATAAGTCTCTAGAAACCACTCTACAATCAACACCCCGTGTGAGTCTAGTGCTCACACTCCAACTGCTTAACCGCAGTTAGGGGATGCATCCTCACACTAAGACTTGTATGTGTGAGGCATGCCGTTGATATCAGGAATTCGTTCCTGGTATTGTGGTTGTTCAAGTCACTAGTATAAATACTATAAAACATATTTTCAAGTTGAGATTACTCCATGAAAATTTTGTTTCAGACTGTATTAACTCTTTCCGTCAGTCAAAAGTTTTGGTTTGCGAAGCGGTTCCCGAACCGCCCTGTCGCAGAATCTGGAAGATTCCCTTAAGTCTTTCAGATAAACTGAAACTCACTCCTCTTGATAACCTGTAACCTTGGTAACCTGATCATGTTCTTGTCTATTCTACGGTCCTTCTCTTCTGCTATAAGGCCATTCAAGAACTGATACGTTACATACAAGGTTTATCGAAGGAAGCAACGCACGGCTGCACTCGGTGTTGTAAGACCTAGTTAGCTCCAGTTGTATAAGTTTCTCAAGTGATTATTTTTACAACTGAGGTAGAGACAAGTTGGGCATAGTTTACTCGGTTTACTTGTCAGCCCCCGCTTGTAAGTAGATTTCCGTATGACCTGGAGCAATCCGAAGGAAGTCACTTTGTGTATGTCAAACTGAAGAGGACAGTTCAAACATACAGTCGATAGTTAAGGTTGCAAAGCCTGAATTGTTGACACAAGCCTTTAACAGCGGTTAAAGCAACTCCTAGGCCTGTAACGGACGTCAGCTAGGGGAAGCAAGTGCGTGACGATCTGTGGGGGACCTAGAGACGTAAGGAGTGCGACAGTAGCCAATTCGCTTGGAGGGCTGGAGTTGGTCTTTGCTACATCCCAGACCGAAGTCTTATAGTAGGCTAGTGTTTGTAGTCAGTTTGTATAGGGCGGTGTTCAATCTAGACGAGGTCCCGAGGTTTTTCTACAGGTCGTAGTTTCCTCGTTAAAAAAATCTCTGGTGTCTTGCGTGCTTTACTTTCCACATTATATTCTCTGACTATATAATTAAAGCAAACACAAGAAGTACGTTATTCCTAACCTGACGTTAATTCCCGACCTTGAACAAAGGTTTACAAAGACTTGTCTTTGTAGGAATTGATCACTTGTGATCACAACTCAGGTTACACCAGATCTGGATATTGATTTTTGAGATCGTCCAGATCTGACCATAAGTCTCACGAGCCCAAATGAAAAGTTGGTTGTATTTCGGTACCGCTGCTTTTTCAGTTACGACTATTGTAAAGGCTTCACTTGGAGATTCATGAAACACATGTAGGATTTTTTAATCCTTGATCATATATATTTTTTATTGAATCGTTATTGTATATTCCAAGGTCCATATCTTCTGTTACAAGTCCATTCAAGAACGATCAATCATAAATCAAGATATGATACAAACTTTGTAAGGTTCTTTTATGTAAGATTAAGTCCTAGAAGTTCAGCAAAGAATAATATATATATACACCTAATGTTAACATTGTTACTTTGTGAAGTAAAATCAATTAGGTATCTCTATAATTTTTCAAAATTATAACCCCTAACTGATACAAACTCGATTTCCGTTAAGCTTGATTAAATATCTAAGGAAATCCAATTTAGGAATCATGTTAGAGGCGGGGCAAAGCTAATCTTCGCGAAGGATTATGGAGAAACTCTTAGTTGTCAAGGACATCAACTAAGGGAATCAAGTGTGTCGGGTCTTACGAGATCCAAGAGACATAATGGTACCACTGCAACTGAATTGCCTGTAGAATTATTTCAGTCTGAACCATATTCCTGTCTAAAGTATGATAGTAGGATAGTGTTTGTAATGAATTAATACGGTGTCCATTCAAAATGGACGAGGTCCCAGGGTTTTCTGTTGGATTGCGGTTTCCTTGTAAACAAAATTCTGGTGTCTTGCATTCCTTTTAAAAATATATTTCTTTGATTGATATAATTAAAGTAATTTGAAATAATTACTTAATCAATCCTTGAGTTGATCCAATATCTTTGAGACTGAAAAGGAGGGGATACCAATTATACCACCAACTTTTGAATTCATGAACCTAGTTGATTAGATTGTTTGAACGATCTCAAAAATCGATATTTAAACATGACCTGAGTCGAGTTATTTATTCAAGAACTGATCCCTAAATAGAACGATGTTCCTGTATATCTCAAAGAGATGGATTCACTCAAGGGTTGAATCAACAAACAATACTTTAACTATATAGATCAGAGACAATATAATGCGGAAGTAAAAGCAATGCAAGACACCAGAAGTTTTGTTAACGAGGAAACCGCAACCAGCAGAAAAACCCCGGGACCTAGTACAGATTTGAACACACACAATATTAAGAAAATACAAATGTTAGCCTACCATCAGACTTCGGACTGGAATGTATTGAGACTTAATTAACCCTTCAAGTATCTCAACTGCTGTTGTGCTCCTACGTCTCTTGGTCCCTCTTGAAACCTACACACTTGATTCCCCTAGCTAACGTTCTTTACAGACCTAGGAGTTGTTCCACTTCCCTTCTTGAAGACTAACGCGCTACCCTGCCTCTAACATGATGCCTAGTTGTACTCGATTTGTCTTTCAACAAGGAATATGATAGGTGATTTCTTGTAGACTTAAAGTCAAGGTTAATGGAAATCGATATATTAATTAGGACTTATTGATCTAACATAACTAGTTTAACCTCGTAATGCGTGATGAACTTGATTCTTGACCTAGTTCGTGAATTTCGCTTCTAGGACTAATAACACCGAGTGCAGCCGTACAAAGCTTCTATCAAATCTTGGTATTTGATTGAACTGACCGCAACAAAACAATCGACGACCAATAAAAATGACTCCGAGATGACGACCAACCTTTATGCAATGATACACATATGTATAAAGGATTGGTTTGTATCTTGCAGGAGGTCATCTATTTATATTGATCATCAAGTGAGCCTTTGATTGAAAGTTAAGCAACCTTGAGTGCTCAAGTAAGTTTTCGAACTTAGAAAAGTCCATAAACTTATTTGGAG
>JAJJMA010265145.1:4253-16795 GCA_023529015.1 Papaver nudicaule | reverse complement strand
GCTGGAGCTCGGATTCTTCGTGCGTATCGTTGACATTCTTCGCATCTTTTAGACATGTTGGCGGCGTCATTGTTCATGTAGGGCCAATAGTACCCTTGCATCCTAGCTTTGTGTGCCAAGGATCTTCCCGCACTGTGATTCCCTGCATCTCCATAATGTATGGCGATCAGTACTTGGTGGCCTTCCTTTCGGGACAAACATCTGAAGAGGGGCCCTGAGAATGACTTTTTGTACAAAATTCCATCTCGCAACTCGTAATTTCCTTCCTTGGACTCAATTTTTCTTTCTTGTAAGTAATTTGATGGCCTTAATCCTTTTTCCAGCAATTTGCGAATAGGGATCCTCCAGTCTTTTTCCTCATCAATCATCATCTCTCGGTCCTTTTCTGCTTTTTCTACGAGGTCCTCCATGGTAGCTTTATCTTCCAGATCCTCCTCTGGGGATGCTTGTCCGTGGTCCGTGACCATGATTCCCTTCAGTTTGACCGAGGGCTCATATATTCTCCCTATTTTGATGGCAACTGTGGTCGGGTCTTTCACCATCGAAGACAGGAACGCCAAGGCGTCTGCGTGACGGTTATCCTTTCTACACAAATGTCGAAATATAACCTTCTCGATCCTGGAGGCGAGACTTTGAGCCAATGCCATGTATGCCATCATGTTTTCATCTATGGTCTGATATTCCAGCTCAATTTGACGGATAACAAGCTGTGAATCACTCGTCAGTCGCACATCATGGATGCCCATTTCTATGATCAACCGCAGTGCATGTATTACGGCTTCGTACTCGACTACATTGTTCGTGTGCTCTTCAAACTCCAGTCTGAACGAATGCACCACACGGTCCCCCGAAGGCGAGGTAATGACAATGCCTATTCCTGCTCCTTCCTTATTCCTGGAGCCATCAACAAAAACTTCCCACCTTTTAGAGTTGGATGGAACCAAAATACTGTTTGGATCTTCAATATCCTCCTCAAAGCCAGGTATCTCGTCCACTCCATCGTCATTGTCCAAGGGTAAATCCGCCAAGAAATCTGCGAGAACTTGAGATTTTCTCGCCGTACGGGACTCATAAATGATCTTATGCTGTCCTAATTGTGCATTCCACTTGGCTATTCTCCCCACGGCCTCTGTATTTCCGAGCACCGCCCCCAGTGGGGCTTTGGTGATCACGCGTACGTAATGCGCGTCGAAATAAGTTCTCAACTTCTGACTTGCATGGACAAAGGCCAAGATGAGTTGTTCTAACTTGGTGTAATTTCTTTCCGCAGGAGACAAGGTTTTGCTGACGTAGTAGACGGGTTGTTCTTCCTTCAGGTGAGTTCTGACCAACACGGCGCTCACCGCGTTACTCGTTGCTGCAATGTACAGGGCCAACACTTCATCCCGCTCGGGCTTTTGAAGAATCGGTATGGCCGCCAGATATTCTTTTATCTTTTGAAAAGCTTCCTCGCACGAGTCCGTCCACGCGAATTTACTTTCTTTTTTCAATATATTGAAGAATGGCTTGCATTTGTCTGATGATCTTGCAATGAACCTTCCTAGCGCCGCTAGGCTTCCATTAAGCTTTTGGACTTCTTTCAATTTGCGCGGTGATGGCATATCCACGATTGCTTGAATTTTGGCCGGATCCACCTCTATTCCTCTTTTGGTAACCAAGTACCCTAAGAATTTGCCTGATGTAACTCCAAAAGTGCATTTCTCCGGGTTTACTTTCATGTGACATTCCCTCATAGCCTGAAAAATTTCCCTTAGATCTTCTAAGTGACTGCCCGCCTTCTTGCTTTTGACCAGCATATCATCTACGTATACTTCGAGATTGCGCCCTATCCATGGTTCGAAAACCTTGTTCACCAACCTCTGATATGTCGCCCCTGCGTTCCTAAGTCCAAACGGCATCCTGGTGTAACAATACAATCCTCTCGGAGTGAAGAAAGCAGTGTGTTCTTGATCCTTTTGGGCCAACGCAATTTGATTGTATCCAGAGTACCCATCCATGAATGACAATAGCTCGTGCCCCGCGGTCGCATCGACAAGCTGGTCTATGCTGGGCAGCGGATAGCTATCTTTTGGGCACGCTTTGTTAAGATTGGAAAAATCTATGCAAATCCGCACGCCTCCATTCTTCTTTGGTACGACTACCATGTTTGATATCCACGTCGGGTACTTGACCTCTCTGATGAATCCTGCTTCCAAAAGTTTCTTCAATTCTTGCTCCACTGCATGCTGGTAATCTGGTGATATCTTCCGCAATCTTTGCCTAAACGGCTGCGTTCCTGGCTCTATCTTTAGCTCGTGCTCCACAACTTTTGGGTCTATGCCGGGCATATCCCCCATTTTCCACGCGAAGATGTCAGCGTACTCAATCAACAATTGGTGAATTGCGCTTTCCTGCTCTTGTCCCAATAGTGTCCCAATTTTAATCATCCTTGGAGATTCAGGCGTGCTTATGTTCACTTCTTTAGTAGGTTCTACCGCGGAAAAAAGCGGCTCTGCAGCTCCTATGAGGGGAGCCTTCTTTAATTGCTATTTGGCGTGCGCTTTTCCCTTTAGTGCTTTCATTGCTTCTACATCATCAGGAATCAGGCCGGGACAGGAAGTGCTCGCGCTCCCGTTAAGCTTTGGTGTGGTAGCAAGGATTTCATTCGCTATGTCTGTGAGATGCTGCTCAATCGCCAAGTTTTTGTTCCTCTCTGCTTCCCTCCACGGACTTGTCATTTCGTAAGCAGGATCAGTACGCACGTGCATTAAGCTTTTTCCCTTGGACTCCTCGAGATATTCGTTAATGACGATGTTCTTATTCTCTTCCTTACGGGCTTTTCTAGTACTTCGCTCCGCACGCTCAGCATTCATCCTGATCTCTGTCGCATGACACTCCCTTGCTATATCCTGGTCTCCTTTGATTTGCATTTCTCCTTGATCCGTGGGAAAACTTAGGTATTGATGATATGATGATGCAACTCCTTTTAGCTGATGAACCCACAATCTCCCTATTATGGCGTTATACGGCGATGGCGCATCCACAATGCTGAAACTCGTATTAACCGTCAAGGGGCCCACTTTTACTTCCAATATAATTTCTCCCTTAGGCTTCGAGATAGATCCATTGAAACCGTAAATAGTGTATCGTGATGGGGATAACTGCTCATCCTTGAGATTCATTTTCAGGAACGCGCTGTAAAACATTACATTCAAGGAACTCCCGCTATCAATCAATATTTTCTTCACGTTCCAACCGGCAACCGGAAGAGTTAAAACTAGCGGGTCGTTGTGCACATCCATATCTTGATCAACATCTGCTGCCGAGAAGCTTAAAGGTGTAGCCATCCACTCTTCCCACTGTTCCGTAGCTTCTCCGCTTATGCTGAAAATCTCATGGCTCTCCATTCGCTTTCTGAGTCGCTGGTTTATGCCCCCCACGAGTGACGAAGATCGCGATTCTGAATGGGTGATCATTGTAACTACTTGGTCATTTGGTGGAATTACAACCGTCTTGTTCCGTTGGCTACGCTGCTGCTGGTACACGTACTGCCCTAGATCTCCTGTGTCCACCAATCCTTGTATGTAATCTTTCAAAGTCTTGCAATCCTCAGTTCGATGCCCTTTGAACTCATGGTACTCGCAGAAATCTTTGTGGTTTTCATTCCGGGATGCCTGTTGTCCTCTTGACCATGGCCACTTCATATCCTCTCGGGACTTCAAGGTACGCAAGATTTGTGACACGCTAGTGTTCAGCTTTGTGTAAACGGCATCATTGAAATTGTAACTCTTTTTTCCCGTTCCCGGCTTTAGACGCTTATTCTCGTACTGCCCTCCTCCATCGTGCGCCCTCTTTTCTGTGGGCACGGGCTCAACAGAATTGGTACGGTGCGTGCTTCCATGCCCTTGAGAAGACCTGTGATTGCTCCTTGGCCGATCCGTGGATCGATGCGACTGACCCCGCGGGTTGTCTCTTTGAATTTCCTGCAATCGTACATGCTTCTCTAAGATGATACGCAATGCTCCTTCGGTCTGCGGATCTGATCCGTGAATTTCCACAAATAGCGCGCAGTGCCTATCCAGTCCCCAAGTAAAACCGCTGATTTTCGCCTCATCGCTCACGTTTCCTATCTCTTGGCAGATCTTTGTCCATCTTCTCTCATAGTCTCTGTAACTCTCTCCTGACTTAGAAATGAGTCCGTGAAGCTTATCAGTCCCCGTCTTCAAAGCTTTGTTATACATGTATTGTCCCACGAATTTGGTGGCCAGTTCAGCATATGATCTGATGGAATTCGGAGTCAAGTTGTCGTACCATTGTAGCGCGACCCCTTTTAGACTGGATGGGAAGTACCTGCACATTACCACATTGTTCCTTACCCATGGCGCCATAACCCGTGCGTAATACCTCAGATGCGCCGCGGGATCCTTGGTCCCGTCATAACATGTGAAAGTTGGCAGTGAACATTTCCTGGAAATCCTAGTCAATGCTAGCCGGGGAACGAGTGGTGTTGTCTGAGCATCATGCATTGCTACTTCCAGCCTGTTGCCCCCTTGGTGCGCTCTGATTGCTCTTAGCTCGGCTCTCATTTCCTCTATCTCATCTCGGTACTGTCGTTCATGATTGTTGGGCATGCCGCCGCGGTTAGCTGGTCTGTTCACGGGTTGTATTCCATTACCGTACTCATCCTCATACTCATCCTCGCCATAGTCTCCCTCCATGTCATCTTCCGCGGATTGATTTCCTACTTCGTAGTCGTAATCCATATCTCCCATATAGTTGTCATTGCACGGAATGGCTGGCGTCCGGACTCGTTGCTGAGGATGCATGATCATTCTTCTGTCCGGGTTGCTTTGATGCCGGATGTTCTGCGAGCCTTCTTCCCGTGCGGGACTTCTTGGAAGTTGGTACTGTAAAGGCTGAACTTGCTGCGCTCTCGCCATGACTGCGGCTTTTCCCTTTAACTCCTCATTCTCCCGTGCTAGGATGGCCATCGCGTCCGCCAGCAATTTTCGTTCCCTTTGTGCCGCCTTTAGCTCTGCCGCCAATAGTATGGATGCATTTGACTGAGGAGATGGCTCCGTACGCGGGATTGCTTCATGTGGATGGAAAAAATCTGCTTCTAACTCTTCTTCAACAGAATCGTCCTCACTGGCCTCGATGTCAATGTGTGGCTTTTCTCGTTCCACCCTCTCAAGCTGTATGGCGGGATTGAGACCTGGTGACAAAACTCCGCTCCCGGGAAGCTGATAAGGTAGTTGTAAGCGCGAAGATCCTCCCAGTTCGCCTGGTGCCATTCCGTACTGATGGAGATGGCTATCTTGCTTTTTGGCGTGCTCCCTAGCGGCTTGACAGCTTTCTGTTGTGTGGCCCTTTACTCCGTGGTAATCGCAGTAATCCTCTGGGGTTGCTCCTCCCACCTTGCCTTTGTTTTTCTCTGTCACTACTTTTGTCATTTCCATCTTTCGAATTTCCGCGTCTTGAATGGCTTTCAAACTTCCCGCATCTGCCGCTGCTTTTGATGCGATCTTTTGCGCTTCTATAGTTGCATTCTTGCCTGCGAACTCTTTGTGTGCATCAATAGCTTGCGCCTTTTGATGCTGTTCCAGTACTTTTTTCTTTGCAATTGCAACCATCTCCGCCGTAGCTTTCGCTGCGGCCTTTGATGCTTCTTTGGATGCTACAACTGTTCTCAGATCTGCTCCCGTCACCGTGCTCGCCTTTGTAGCTGCGGCCGTACGGTTTGCTTCCTGCTCCATGGCGATTTTCTGCGCACTTCTCGTCCTCACAGCGGGTATAAGATTCTTTGGCTTAGGGGGCTCTTTGAGCAAGTCCATGTTCTGCAATAGGACAAACAAGAGAAAAACCCAATAGATTTTTTATGAAATTTCTGTTAGTTAGATAATATAAACCTATTCTGCTTCCAGATTTGCTTCTCCGATCCTTCTCGCCATATTTCCATTGGTGCTTTCCCATGGGCTCAAGATAAGATGAAAGCATGAACAGAACGTTTGAAGTAATAATAATTTATTTATTTTATCGCTATTGCTACTCTCTTAGTGAGAGAAAATCATAGTATTTCTTTTGTTTTGAGAACACAAAGTCACTAGGAAAAGACTAATACTTTTACCGAGACATTATGTCCCTGTTTCTAGCGCCAAACTGTGAGCGCAAAAACCTATTGGCTTAGATCAAGAGCTCACAATCAATATCGCAGCATACATGTGAGTGCGACACAACAATGATATCCTGAGATATAACTTCGAAGAGAACTACTATCCGTGATCATATAGTTCATGATACCCATAATGATTAACATAAAAACTCTTATTACGCGAATTGTTATAGTAGGTCCCGCACGAGATATACGATGGCGGGATTAACATGCTTACTATGAAATGTGGATTAATAATGCATAAACTGATGATGGTTATACTAAGACATTCACGAGAACAAATCATATACGGTTTATTCTATAATCAGGCAATAATATTTGATAAAGGTACTTCTCCTCTCATGAATGAGATTCATTGAAGATGTAAAGGTTATATTTGAGTGGTTAATCTGACTTACAATGGTGTGATCCTAGTGTTAAGTTTAGGATTGGATTTATGACTACAAACCCCTTACCCACACTTTTCTCTCTCTCCTTCCTAATTTTTGTCGACCCCCTCTTCATTCAGAGGAGGTCTATATTTATAGTAATTATAACATATTCACTGTTCATAGGTTATCCCGCACGGTTCTTTTCCCTACGAGCATACGGGCTTGCGTGATCGCGTTAATCCCGCACGGGTTGTAAAGCTCGCGCTCTCTTTCAGGATATTGCTTGGCTGTGGTTGCGCCACGTCGTGACCGTACATAAATCCGTTGCATGTATTGTAACCGACACGTCTCAACTGCTCCTCTGCATGACCGCCACGTCTCATCCATATTTTCTGCATGACTGCCACGTGCATGTCTCATCTTGACCGTTGATTTTGAATCGACTCGAGATCCGATAAGGCGCCATAGGCTTTCTCTCCGTGCTTCTTGTTGCACCGTATTAAGTTACTTCCTTCCTCAGATCTTGCCACGTGTAGCGTGCTAAATGTGCTATTACAGTTTGCCCCTTTCTTTTCGAATTCTCCTAGGGGTAGAATCGGAATGAAAATATTTCGGTCTTTTCAAATTCGCACGTTTATGTAACCGTCCCTGGATTGGTGGGGTCGTGGACTTCAATGCTTATATAATATTTGGTATTAACTTAAGTCAAACACCTCTTTTACCTTTCTCTCTTTTCCGCTCTGACTCTTCTCTTCTTCTTCTCCAACTTTTTCTGAAATTCCACCTCTCACCATTACTTCTCCTGCAACTGTCCCTCTGACTTTCGCTGTTACGCCTTCAATTTTGTCCAGGTATGTCATTCTTACTCCTTTTGTCTTTGTCTTGTCTTCCTTTGATTCTGATGTTCATTGATGGTCCTTTAGATGTTGGTTGGTGAGTAATCAACTATAGGCTTTTACTCTTTCGTCTCCCTGTCCTTGCTTTTCCTGTTTTGGATTTGATTTTTTCCTTCCTGTCATCTCAAAAATTGAACCAATCGATATAATTAAATTCTCGGGTTAATCTTTTCGTTTAGATTTTTGTTTCACCCTTTTATTTTGCTTCCGTCCTGGATAAGCTTTGCCTGCAAATGCTCCATGCTTTTCAATTTTCCTCCTGTCTGTGATTTGCTTTCTGTTGTGGTTGCGGGATTTGGAGTTATGACGGGTAACATATGTTCAAAACAAAGTATGTATACATACTTGCCCCTGTTACTCGTCTTAAGTCAAAATCCCGCACGGGATTGCTCTTACATTCTTTTCCTGCTTGTTTTGTTCTTTTGACCCTGGGTTGGCCTCCTTTGTTGTGTAGTACGTCATGTCTTCTCGGGCGAATGAAGACCAGCACAGGCATAAAGATCGTCACAACCGTAGTCCTCATGCGGGGGAAAAACCTAAATCTCCTCCTGACGCTCACCGAAGTGGTCGTTCTCGCGAAAGGCACAAAGACGTTCATTCCCGTGATGAATCCAGAAGAGGTAAGTCTCATGGAGGTGGCCATAGTGATACCCGTCGTTCTCGTGAGAATCGTGATCCACCTCGTGAAGGAGACAGAACATATCGTTCCCGCGATGAAAAGGAGTTGCCTTTGGAACGCAGGTCGCGGCCTTCTAGTAAATCCCAGTCCACTCCCGCCGGTGATCGCCATGAACCCGCCGTTAAAACTGGGTCTTCTCGTGAAGTAAAAGAGTCACGTTCTCGTGATGTTAGTAAACCTTCTAAGGAGTCCATCACTGTTCCTTCTGGGAAGGGTAAGGAATCTGATGCCCGTCCTGAGCCTGATGCAATCCGTGCTGCTCCTTCTGACACGGGAAAAGGAATTGATACGAGACTCAAGTCAAGTAAGGCCCCTAATGTTCCTGTTGATACAGGCAAAAGAGTTGATGCGAATCCTAAACCAGGTAAGGCCCGTACTGCTCCAGTTGATATAGGCAAAGGAGTTGAGACGGATCCTAAGCAAATGGGGGGATCACGGAAAAGCGCGCGCACTTCATCTAAGACTTCAAGCAAAGTTCCATCCGGGAAACATCCACGTTCTCCTAACAGCAAAGCTTCCTCAAAGGCCAAGCCCATTGCACAATCATATGCTTTGAAAGTCGATCCATATCCAGATATCAGCATTACTCCCGAGAACTATTCTTTCAAGCACTGCAGTATTGAGGACATCAAGAAGAAGTTTGGGCTGGAAAAGTTCGAAGTGAAGTTCGTCAAGTGCAAAGACGACGTGCTAACTCTGGACATGATCAAGAATTACAACTATGACGACACTCATCTTCTGACTACTGTAGGAGCACTGGCTGCGGGTCTCCGGATCCCTTTATACGATGCCAAGGAGACGAACCACTTCTTCTATGATGTTCTGTCCAGTCGCAATACCAAATGGTCCAAGTGGCGTCATATTGCTCTTTACACTGGTAGCTTTTGGCGAGTTTTGACAGAGTGCGCGTGTCGCAGTGATAAGGAAACTAAAGTTACTTCCTTCAAACCTGACTTCTCGGACCAGGAATTGTACACTCCCGAGAACTTCAACAAAACCTATGCTGACTTGATCTTGCCTACTGCCCGAGTGAGATGGAGTGTTGGTGTGAAAAGACGCCAATTGACGGCGAAACAAGCTAAGAAGGGTGAAGTACGCTTACTCAATGATGTTGACGGTCCTACTGCTAAGAACATTGCCAAGGCGGACAAAGTGCGTGATGATCATGACTTTACCTGGTACAGCACTCCTTGTGAGGTTATTGGACCCTGGGCGCACGGCTTTAGTTTGACAGAGCCAGCTCTTCCACTTCCTCAACCTAAAGTGTATAGGAAGCGTGGATTCTGCCTATACGACTTGGACTTGGAAGATTTTCCTGAAAATATTATCGATTTCAGTATCCCTGAACACGGCTCGCTTGTGATAGCTAACAAGAAGCGGAAAGCTGTTGCTTCCCATTCCCAAGTAAGATTTTTGATTCCAGCTTTGTTATTTAGGGCTTTTACTCCCGTACTAATCTCCTCTTCTCCTTAGGTGCCTAAAAAACAGAAAGTTGTGGCTGAATCTTCTCCCGAATCCTCTGATTCGGCTGTAGAACGGTCTTCAAGCGAAAAGCAAGATGAAGAAGAGTCTGAAGAACCAGAACAAGATACTGAACAGGATCAGGGGGATACGGACCGTGAGTCGACCGATTCCAAGGATTCGATACACGAGTATATGGAGGAGGATTCCCGTGCTCAGGACAGAGATGCGAGTGATATCGAGCATAGCTCCAATCGTCAAGACACTTCACGTTCTGCCTCTCCTATTCCAGATCAAACCCGTGGCAATGCTTCTGCGTCTCCCTCTCCTCGCAAATCCGTGGAAGGTCCTTTTGATGCGGAGGACTCATCAAGTGAGGGTGCTTCTGGGAGAAAAGTAGTCGATCTTACTCATGATGCTACTGATGTGCATAATGTTCTTCTTCGCGGGAATGTAGAATGCGTTCAGGCCAAGTCCCTCTCCTTCAACGCGGGAGAAGATGAGTTTGATGCAACTAAGGATATACTTGGCAGCTTTGATGAGTGGGACAAACCCGTGGTACCAGAAGCTGTTGGCGGGAAGTCCTCTATGGTTGCTTCTGTCTTGGATGGCTCGCAATCCATTCCTGATTCTGGTACTGGTGCTTTTGTGAATGTCGATGTTCCCGAGTTATTGGTTCATTTGTCGGATGATGAACGCGGATTCGTCTGGGCTCGTGATAGAGGCTACCTTTCTCTCCCATCTTCTGCTTCCACCGTGTTACCGAATGAACCTATCGTCAGCGCTCGTATTCGTAAAGAAACTGCCACTATTCCTTTTGATGAAGTGCGGGAAAGTTGGGGTCGCAGCTCTAGTGACCCGTGGTGTGCTTCTCTTACTGCGGGTTTGGATCTTAACTTTAGTGTGAAAGAAATGATTCGTATTGCTGATGGTGAGGCGTACTTATTCCCTCAGATGAACCTTATCGCGGTATTTTCCCTCATTGTTGCTCTTTCTTTAATGCCGTATCTTCCTTTTAGGCTCCTTGCTAACATCGTTGTCCTGTCCCTCCAGTTGATGAAGTATCAGTACAGCTGTTGTATGCTGTATAAGTACTTTAGGTTTAAGTCCATCCAGTTATCCGTGTTGTTTGCTGATGAGCGTGAAGGATCACGGAAAGCCCGTGCCCAGATTGATGACTTACAGAAAGAACTTTCTGATGCCGGCCCCTCTGCTCCCGAGATCGCCAATTTGACTGAATCTAACCGCAAGCTTTCTGAGGAGAACGCTTCATTGCACAAGGAGTTGGATAATCTTCGTGCTCAACTTCTTTCCAAACAAGGTATATTTCTGCTTCTTGATTCCTTGTGGTTTTCTTCTCGCGTTTGTCTAGTTCGTTACCTAAAGTGTCCCCCCTGCTGATCAGGGGTGGGCGAAAATGATGTTCAATCCCTTCGCGAATCAGTTAATATGCTCCGAAACCAAAATAAAGAACTTGCAGTGGAATTAGTAACCGTGAAACTTAGATATAATAAGCAAAGTGATGTAGTAAAAGAGTATAAAGAAGCCTATCATAAAGTTAATCACCAGAGGCTTAGGGCTGTTGCGGATTTCAAAGCTTATGAGAAAAAAGCAGACGCGGAACTATCTTGGAAAACTTCTTCCTTGGTAAGTGTGTCCCGTGATCTTTCAGACCTGCGCGCACACCTTGCCAATCTTACTCCTGACTCGGATCGTGTTACTATCGAAGAATTACGCTCCCAAGTGTCTCACCTTTCCCGTGAGAACCTCAGTTTTAAAGAAGAATTCGAGATTCTCAAAACTGAGCTAGATTCGGCTAAGCGTACTGTCGATGAGTTGACCTCAAAAGGGCTTAATGACGAGATGTCATGTGCTAAATGGAAATGTGCAGTGAAAGGAGTCTATAATGAAAATGTCCGTATTGAACACGAAACTCAATTACATAAAGCAGAGATAATTAATCTGCAGTCCCTTTATGACTCTCTCGAGGCATCACATGCTAAAATCTCCGACGAGAATTGTGCTCTTATTGGGACCGCAGAAGCTTTATCTGCTGACTTCAAGGGTAATACTGTTATTACGAGTGAGGTCCTTGCGTACTGTTTTCTGTTCCCGTACTCATTTGTCTTTGTTCTTTTAGGTCTTGAAGAACAACTTAGCGCTGCAAACTCCCGAATCTCGGAGCTGGAAGGAAAGCTGACTGATGTCGAGAATCACCGTACTAATCTCCACTCACAGGTGATTTCTGTTGAGCAACGCGCTACCAAAGCTGAGAAGAATGTATCATCGCTCAACCACCAGGTCAAAGAAATCGCCTTTCAGGCACATCTGAAGTATGCTACCAAAGTGAATAATCTTCATGACCAACTTCGTGCGGCTACTGGGAAGGACTATCCCGTGCTACCCTTGCCCGTACGATCTGATCCACGTGCTACTCAATCTTCGACGTCTGCTGCTTCAGTTGACAAGAAGTCTTCTGACCCTTCTGCTACTGCGCCGTCTTCTTAGATGCTTTTGTCTTTTATTTTTTTTTAGACTTTCCTTGACTCTGACGATTGTTTTTGATTATCCCTTGTGACATTTTGGTATTTTGTACTGCTATCTCGCTATTGAGGTGAATGCGGGTATAATCACTTATGCTGTAATCTGCTTTTTACTTAATGGTCAATCATCAGAACTTTTTCCTCCTTTTATTTATGCCTTTTCTTCCCGTTCTCTTCTACTGCCCCTGTTTAAGGAATGGGATTGTCATATCTATTTTGTTAAAGCTTTTCCTTAAACAAAAAATATTGTGTCTTTGGCTTATGACGGGTAACACATATTCGCAACAAAGTATGTATACATACTTGCCCCTGTTACTCGTCATAAGCCAAATAACGTTACTCGCCATGCGGGCCAATACTGACTTTGCCCCAGTCAAGTATGGCAAAGGTCGATAGGTCCCGTGCGGGCCAATACTGACTTTGCCCCAGTCAAGTATGGCA
>JAJJMA010265144.1:0-16478 GCA_023529015.1 Papaver nudicaule | reverse complement strand
ACAAGGTTACTGATACAAAGGCAGTAGACGAACCTACTGATATAGACACTAAGGGGAAGATCTCATGATCAACAAGGTTACTGATACAAAGGCAGTAGACGAACCTACATATATAGACACTAAGGGGAAGATCTCATGATCAACGAGGTTACTAATACGAAGTCAGTAGACACACCTATTGACACGGAGAAGACAGATGCATTCGCCAACAAAGCGAACTAAAACGCACTTGCTAGCACAGACGACAACAAGAAGAAGACGGACATATATCTTGTGATACTACGGGACTTAGAAGAACGAGATATGAAACACGAAGAAAACATACAGCCTCAACAAAGAGAGAAATAGAAGGAACTATGATACAGGTTTTCTTGAAGAATTATTAAAATAAACCTCAAGAAAAGGGGCAAACTGTTAATGCATAAATATCGCTATCCAACAAACCTCAACCAGAGGAAAGAAGGCACGGCAGAGAAGGCGAAGCGAAGTACGAGATCACTCCGAACTAGGCTACCGCGGTAATCAAAAGAACGAGGGAAGGCATCACCGACTCAAGACACCTTCCAAGAAGTCACATCAACACCTTATAGGGAGACAGAAGGCTAGGGGCACACGTCAAATACATGGCTGGATCAGACAGCGGTATAAAGAAACTTAACGGATAAGAATTAAGAGATCGAGAACATCAAGGGATTCATATAACGAAGATATATACCAACTGAGAGGTGTCAACACAGGATTGCACTATATGGGCGGTGTACAGAAACCAGCTGTCGCAAAAGACCATCAAAGCAACAGAAGAAACGAAGGATAGCAAAAAGGAATCACTTCACCTAATCGCTATACATACTCCTCCTCACCAATTGAGAAGGGGTCGACGAAATCACAAGGGGAGATACTATAGTCAAAATACCTTCTGGAATCAGAAGAATATATTAAAAAGTATCACTCCCAAGTTGTATGGAATCGAGATAGATAACCACCAAAAGGATTTGCATTACTATGATATGATTTTGTATAATGAATATGATTTAATGATATGGAGATGAAACATTTCGTTGTGGATCCACCTTGTTTAGCTTGCTTTTAGCATTATCCACTGTCTTAGAGTTTCCGATGAGTCCTTAAGATCGTTGTTCCATTCATTGGGTACGAACAGGGACGAGGATCCTAAGTGATACTTAGCCGATAATTGTCGTTAATCTTAAAACTTTATGTGTGTTTGATATGGGAAAATTAGTATCAACATTAGTCACAAAGATTTCCCCTCAGTATTCCTACGCCCCCAATCACAGCAAGGTGGTCATGCATATGTACTCCCTTACGCAAACATACGTCATTTACTGTCTTACGCAAGAGCTGCCTCACAGCCCGTCGCGAGGACTATCGCTACCCGACCTCCAATCGGACGATTACAACCTTATGGACAACAACCAAATAGCGGCAGGTCAAATCGCTAAATGATATCCTTGGTAACTTAACGGATATTTCACCGAAGTTGTTTTACACCAAGAGCGAGGATATTTGAGTTTACTTGGTAATAAACCCCTCGAGATATCGATCAAGGTTTCAAAACCAAAACTCTCCTAAGAGCAACCTTGTCGTCCCAGTTGGAATCAAACAATCAGCTGGAGCAAGTACAATATGATATGACCGTGAAGAACAATGTACCTGCAAGAAATGAATCCAATAACAACAATCTTGATTCCACTCAATATCTATAGTTTAGGCACACAAACCGAAAGCGGCTTGCTGACAAATCCAGGTTAATAGATAAAGAGTATGTTCTAATCACAACGATCTTGAGTGGCCTTATTGCAGAAGAAAAGAACCATAGAATAAACAAGATCGCAAGGTTTGATAGACATGATAGAACAGAACACAAGTACAATACAAAGAAGACTAGTAAACATAAACTAGTTTCCCGTAAGAGGTACTTCTAGGCTTCTCGATCCTTAGAGAAGACTTTCACGCAATTCTAGACCGAGAGCAAAAGCTCAGAGGTAACTGAAAAGAAAAGTGGCATACACAAGCTATAGTTCCGAAGAAGAGCTTGGTAGAGGGACAAATCAGTCCCTTCGATTCAGCATCATCACTGTGTTCTGCAATCAGTGAGTTAACATCGATCATTCTTTCAAATACCTTGGCCAACACCTGCAACCATCAATTATATCTCACGTTTTTCTCCCATTTTCGCAGATTCTTGTTCAAGCATTTCATCGAGCATCTGATATGCATATTTCCTATTATGTATGAACGAGTTCTGCTAGCTTTCATCCTTCCATTCTCAGATCCCCTGCAACACAGTTAACCACACAAACATTTCATTAACAGCAGAAATCATTGTTCTTCCTTCTCCCTGCAGTGTTGTCAAGCACTAACACACTCATTCATTCTTCATTCATTCATATACACAATAGATTCCTTTCAGCTCTAACAACAGCAGCAACATCTTCTTTTTTCTTCTTTCTTCTCATTTCCACATTCCCTGAACTGGTCGAGAATCAGGACTCGCGTAAACTGGATTAGGCTATAGGGATAAATTTGGAGCCCTAAGTAAATGACATGTCTGCCTTCTATACTCTCTAATGGCTGCTCATTGGTAGCCCACACAATTATGAATGGGTGCTGCAGTAATTTCCAGCAGCTTAGAGCTGGCTGCCTCCAACAATTCTTTAGAACTCAACTACGCCTGCCTCCAGTAATTTCGAGTTGCGACACCTTTGAACCTTAAATCCTTCTTGTGTTCTAGACCATCAAATCATATGTCTCCAAATAATTAAGTTGTTGTTTGCTTCATTTTGTATAATATGATTTCAAAGTACCTGCAAAATAGAAAACAGGGTAAAATAAAGACTGAATAAGGCTTTAGCGGACTAAAGGTATCAATTAGGTACTCTTGAATAGGTGTTTTGAGCACTTATCACAATGGTTTGCTTGCAAATCACTTGTAGGATATGGGTGAATCTAAAGGAGTACTCTTGAGCAAGAGTGCAGTGGATTATAGCTGAGGGCGTCTAACACGTCTAAGTACTGGCCTAGCCCAGAACTTCCAGCGGATCAAGTTAAACCTTAATTCCGAACTAAGGTGGTTCACGAACCGGTTCGTGAACAGTGACTTTGAATTTTCTCCTGAGTTCCAATGCCTCAATTTGTACACGTACATGTACGTGAACCACAGATTCGATGTATCTGGCCTGAATTCAGAAGGACGGTTTACGAACCGTCCAAGATTAATATTCTCTGGAATTTTCACACGGGTTAAACTCTGACTCCTTTATCTCTTAGTTGGACTTCGTTATCATGAAATATCTGTTGTGGTCCATCTAACGAATCTCAATGAGTCGGTAAGATAAAGATTATTTATGGTCTGTTGGATTTCTATCTTGAAGTGTTTTTGAGATAACAAAACACTTGGCAGATTAATGTTTAATGAATTCCAATTGAGATAAAATCTCTGTTTACTTGGGTTGCAAGTTAGGGTTTCCTAAACTTGTGGGACAAGTAACTAGTTGCTTTATTCCTAAGCAACCTATCTTATTGAATAAATAGAGGGTTTTGGGATGAAAACCGCAAGCATCAAACATACTTGAGATTTCTCTTTGGAATTGATCGTAAACTCTTTTCACTTCGGTGAATGCTTGTTGTGGTATAGTCATCCTCTATTAGGTAGCAGTTCCTCTGTGGGAATTACCTAACCACTATAAAGACTTCTCTTGAGAGTTGGGAAGCACAGGTAGGAGATTGAGACCTTAGTGGTTGAAATCGAAGTAACCTGTAACCTTGGTAACTTGATCACGTTCTTGTCTATTCTATGGTCCTTTTCTTCTGATATAAGACCATTCAAGAACTGATATGTTACACACAGGGTTGAAAGGAAGCAACGCACGGCTGCACTCGATGTTGTAAGACCTAGTTAGCTCTAGTTGTATAAGTTTCTTAAGTGATTCTTTTTACAACTGAGGTAGAGACAAGTTGGGCATAGTTTACTCGGTTTACCTGTCAGCCCCCGCCTGTAAGTAGATTTCCGCATGACCTGGAGTAATCCGAAGGAAGTCACTTTGTGTATGTCAATCTGATAGAGGACAGTTCAAACATACAGTTGATAATTGAGGTTGCAAAGCCGGAATTATTGACACAAGCCTTTAACAGCGGTTAAAGCAACCCATAGGCCTGTAAAGGACGACAGCTGGGGGAATCAAGTGTGTGACGATCTCTGGGGGATCTAGAGACGTAAGGAGTGCGACAGTAGCCAATTTTCTTGGAGGGCTTGAGTTGGTCTCTGCTACATCCCAGACCGAAGTCTTATAGTAGGCTAGTGTTTGTAGACAGTTTGTACGGTGCGTTGTTCAATCTGGACGAGGTACCGAGGTTTTTCTACAGGTTGTAGTTCCTCGTTAAAAAAATCTCTGGTGTCTTGTGTGCTTTACTTTCCGCATTATATTCTCTGAATATATAATTAAAGTAAACACAAGAAGTACGTTATTGTTAACCTGATCGTTGTCCCCAATCCATCCATTGGATTTACCAAGACCTTGTCTTGTGTCGGACTGATCACTTGTGATCCAAACTCAGGTTATACAGATTTGGATATTGATTTTTGAGACCGTCCAGATCTGACCATAAGACTCACGAGCCCAAACGAAAAGTTGGTAGTATTTCGGTACCCCTGTTTTTTCAATAGTAGTTGAAAGTTATTTTCATTATTTGGGCGGGTCATGCGGTTAGCTAATTGCGGGGTTCCAAAAACCATTTTCGTTATTTTTTCCTCATTTCACCTGCCAATTGGAAGACAATAAGATTTAGATCATGGACGCCCTTGATCATTGTTCTATTCGTAAACATGATGTCCAAGGATACAAAATTTGCCTTTGCTAATCGTATAATAGTGGATCATATTATGTGGTCTCTCAAGTTACTGGTGGGTATTCGTTTGTGGCTTTATGTGTATCTGAAATATCTGGCGTGCAAAAGTAATTATGATTTTTGTACGCTTTATAGGCACATCAGTAGTATGGCTTTTTGGAACTAACGCGATCGAAAGCTATATATTTCAAGTACGCAAACCTACTGGATAATTATATATGTTTCCTAAGTACTATATGCATATAGTGGTTTCTCTTCTTCAGCAATGTTAATACTATAAACTAATAAAGAGACAGATAAAGTAGAGAGGAAGAAGAAAAAAAAACTCTTATTAATGTGTGTAAACGGGAGAATTAAGCCTCTGTTTATATAGAATTAGACATGAGGGAATCTTAGTAAATAAGTGTTAAACCTAAGATTTACCCTAGATATTAACTTTACAATACACATGTATAACGTTTCCCATGATGAACATTGTGTTTAAGTCACAATAAGCTTCAAGAAAAACTCAAAAGAGTAAAAACCTGAGATATGTGAACAGTGTTGGACACACATAGGTTGCCTCGTTATAACCTTGAGAAGGAAAACCCAGTGGGACGAAACTTTGACGAAGGGAAAAGAGTACAACACCTTAAGTTCTGTAAATCCGCTTTTGATGAGGGCGCTCCCCCTGATGAGTACTTCAATCAAATTTTGGCTTGTAAATCTTTGACTAGAGTCGTTTCAATACTGACGAACATGATTCTTGAATGCAGAAGACTACCGTATTTTTCGTGAAGAAATTTGTTAGTTGTTGAAATTTTCTTTTGTGTTACACAAGCGGTATTGTCTTTGAATAGTTCTCTTGTTGGATCTGCACTCTTCTTCAACACATGGAAGGCTTGTACCAAATATTGTTATCTTCTCGAGATGATTTGCAGAAGTAGTTGTTGTAGTTTCTTCAATCAAAGAGACAAGATAAGAATACATTACAGAAAGTGAATGGATGCTCCTTACGGGGATCAAAAGGGACATCCAATTCTAAGAGATGATTAAGTTGATTTGGTCTAACAAAATGACCTAGGTAATGGTAGACATCCATCAAATAACCAAAATTATTAACTCCCCTTGGATGACCACCATGTTGATTTAATTGCCTCACTAAAACCTTACCAGTAAAATCCAATGGGAAAAAAATTTGGACGAAGGAAAAAGAGCACAATATCAACATTTTGAATGAAAATGCATCGTTAACGAGATGAAAATTTGGGTGAAACCTGAAACGAAGGGTATTTATACATAGATGCTAACTCAACTATATGAGCATACAAGCATCAAAATAATAACTCAAGTCTATGACATAGAAGAATTTCAAGATAGCATAATTAATGTTTCTAAGGGCTCCTCAAGAGACCAATAAAGCTGTTATCATCAACTAATCCGGATTTTCGGTCTTTCACCAAACTTTTTAATAAAAACACTGGAAGAAAAAAAATGTTAGAGCATGATATTGCTATCTCAAGTCAGTTGTCAAGTTTAGTTGACAAAAACACAATCCTTGATAAGTTTACTCTACAACCTCGGACTATGATAGTTTTAGGTAATCGAGAAGAAGACCGCTGAAGACGAAGACCGAAGCTTACTACTTGATAAATCATAACGTCCTCGCTAAAGGTTAGAAAGGTTTTTCCTTTCTGTATCGTATTTACCATTTCTATCATATCAATAGTCTATGATGTTGTTTATATTATCCGAAGGTATTCTAGGATTCTTCGCCTTTTCATTTGTCACATCCATGATATTATGTATAGGTAGAGTATGTTGAATTGTCTCTTGAAATGACCTCAACGGTGAACGCGTACATGAACGCGTACATGTGTTGCTTAAAGGCATTCCAGAGAACGAGCGGGTCTGTATGAACGCGTACATACGAGTTCACGGATTTCTCCTGAATTCTCCTGAACTCCTTTTGACAGCTCTATGAACGCTGTAGATGGCGAAAAAAAATGAAAGAGGGACAAGATTGTAAAAACACTCTCTAACCAGGCCTAACCTAGAGGCAATCGCCTATTTAGGCACATCTCTATAGCTCAGAATGCAATCCATTCTACGAGTTGAATAAACTCTCTATGAGTACTCTCTTATAACCCCCGGTGGAGAGGATGATATCATAGTGCAGTACTGATAATCTCACCAGCACATTAAACCCATTAATCTGCTTCATGTCGACATCGCCTCGAATTCTTCAACATCAGAACCAGATCATTATATGGTACATAGTGAAGAGTTAACAGAGACGCATCCTCATGGATTTCCTCTTTATACGACTCAACATTTGAGTCTTAATGAAAACCTCAGGAATATCGAAGTTCTAGGCCTGTCCAGAGCTCCCTGAGAAGCATACAACATCCTAAACAGGCTTAAGCAGACCTCATCCCAAACTCAGTATGGTCTAACATACCATGGATAAACACGCCATGACTTCAAGTATGTTGTAGCGCAAGCACGCACACCATAACCAAGGCATACCCAGCACGCACTAGCTGCAACAAAGTTGACCTTGGCCAAATGCCAAAGTCATAACGCCATATAGCATGGCACCACAAACCATGAGCCACCATGAGTTCACGAGAAACTAGCCTCGGCCAAAGGCCAAGGCCGTGGCGCCATGAATCATGGCGCCACAACAAGACGAGTTGGCCTTAGCCAAAGGCCAAGGCCGTGGCGCCATGATAACGGGGTTAGCGCTAAGGCACTTTGGAGGTTGGACTTGGCCAAAGGCCAAGGCCGTAGCCTCTTGGGCTATGGCGCCACAAGCCAATGGTGCTATGAACTCCTGGCCTTGGCCAACAGCCAAGGTTACTCCTATACTCTTGTCCTGGAGGCACCACACTCATGTTGGTCATGAAAATTAGTCATACGACTCTACTCAGACTCAACTCAACGCAACTACGCAATATCTGCGTATCACTCGAGACATCAAAACATCACACGGGGGGATAACTTTAGGGGTATTGGTCTGGCGGTCTACGGCAGTCGAAAGAAACTGATAGAGATAGTGGACAGTTACGAGAAGATGGCGCGAGTGGACATGTTCTACACAACTCAGGCAGTTACGGAAACCAACTCATGTCCTCCACTCCCCCACTCCCCCCACTCTTCCACGACTTCCACCTTCTCTGTCGAGAGATCAGGGTGAGTTCAAAACTATAAATAGAGGCCTCCTCTATCTTCCAAGGCAGAACATCTTTCCAAAAACAACCAGATATTCAGAACACCTAAATAAACCAGAGTCTCAGAAGTAAACACGCCTGAGCAACCCAACATACTTCTAGCCTTGGAGATTTCCAGTCACTTTCACGACGGAGATCTTGAACTCTTACACCCAAAACACATCCTCAACCAGATCTCAAGTTTCTTCGTTGTTTCCCTCCCTAGATCAACCTTTATCCTCTCTGTGACCGAAGCAAGACGTGAACGGCCATTGACTTGGTTTAGGCTCGTCTTGTTCGACTTTGACCTCGAACACTACGAAAGTACCCAGAGACGGTGCATTGTTTTTCCAGGTAAAAACAGTTGGCGACCACAGTGGGAGATCATTCTCTCGGTTCTAGAAAACTTTCTCAAAATATTTGAACTTAGGTCGAGATCAGACACCAAAAACCCCAACTCTTCAACTGACGGTGTTGTAGCCACTAACACAACACCTACCAACCCACCTGCATCCGGCACCACGCCACCTGTTACCCAAGATAATCCCCCTTCAACACCTATCATCTCGGCTATCCCCATCACCCCAGTGACTTCTAATGCTCCAACCCACACCTCTGGCAAGAACCCTTCCTCCACAGCTAAGGTCAACGCTACCGCCGAGAAAGGAAAAGGAGTATCGGGAGCATTAACCATGGAGGAATTAGCCAGACGACAAGACGTCCTCGCAGAAAGTCAAGACAAGATGTTCGACACTCAGCTAGGAATCCTGGATTGTCTCAAAACTCTAACCTCAAAGCTGTCAAGTTCACCAGTCAAGGAGACCCCTGAAGCTGCTACTACAGGTGCCCGCTCGACTGTTATCCACATCCGAGATGACGAAGCGCCTTCTCTCCCAGAAGAATCTCGCCAAAGAGGAGGACAACCATCCCGCTATGTCACGGCAGACGACTTGGAAAAGCTGCTACGAAATCGAGAAAGAGAGATGGCGCTACCTATCCACCAACACCGGCCACCGTAACCGCACGAAGTACATAGGATTGCCCTCCCCAAAGGATATATATCGCCCATGTTCTCCTTGTATGACGGAACTGGGAATGCACGTGAACACATCTCGCGATTTCTGGAGTCCCTGGGGGAACACGAGTACAACCATGTCTTGAGACTCAAAGAATTCTCGAAGTCTCTCACTGGAAGAGCCTATACCTGGTACAATAATCTTGCTCCGAATAGTATTGGGACCTGGGGCAAGATGGTGAGTGTGTTCTACCGCAAGTACTTCTTCGTGTCTGAGCAAATAACACTATCCGATCTCGGAAGAATGTTCCAGAGACCTAGCGAGCACCCGAACGACTACTGTGGATGGTGAAAAAATGTGAGAGGGACAAGATTGTCAAAACACTCTCGAAAACATGTCTTATTAAAGGCAGTCGCCTATTCAGGCTCATCTCTATAGCTCAGAATGCAATTCATTCCATGAGCCGAACAAACTCTCTATGAGCTCTCTCTCTCATATCTCCGGTGGAGAGGGTAATATCATAGCGCAGTACTAACGATCTCACCAACATATTAAACCCATCGATCAGCTCAGAGCCAGACCTCGCTTGATGGTACACGGTGAAAGATCAACAGAGACGTATCCTCATGGATTTCCTCTTAAAATACGACTCAATACACGAGTCTTGGTGCAAACCTCAGAAATATCGAAGCTCCAGGCCGGTCCGAGCTCTCCGAGAAGCATACACCAGCCTAAATAGGCATAAGCGGACCTAATTCCTAAAATTCAGGAAGGTCTAGCATACCATGGATAAACACGCCATGACCTCAAGTGTGTTGTAGCATAAGCACTCACACCACGACTAGGGCACAGGCTGTCCAAAGTCGAGCTTGGCCAGATGCCAAAGCCATAAAACGCCACATAGCATGGCACTACAAACCATGAAAAAACCATGGATTCACAAGAAATCAGCCTTGGCCAAGAGGCCAAGGCCATGGCACAAAGTGCCACAAATTTACTTGACCTTTGCCAAAGGCCAAGGCAATAACGAAAATAGCCGGAAGCAGGTTAGGCCTTGGCCACAAGCCAAGGCCGTGGCGCCATACTCCATGGCGCCACAATAAATAGGCATTGGCCGCAGGCCAAGAATCGTGGCGCCCTAATTCATAGCGCCACAACAGGATGGCCTTGGCCAAAGGCCAAGGCCGTGGCGCCATGAGCCATGGCGCCACTACGATTAGCGCCAAAGGCGCGTCCCAGGATGGCCAAGGGCCAAAAACCATGGCGCCATCATTCATGGCGCCACAACAGGATGGCCTTGGCCAAAGGCCAAGGCCGTGGCGCCGTGAGCCATGGCGCCACAACTAGCGCCAAAAGCGCATACCAAACTAACCTTGGCCAAGGGCCAAGGCCGTGGCGCCATGAGCCATGGCGCCACCATAACTCACGCCAAAGGCGCGTTCCAAACCGACTTGGGCCATGGGCCGTGGCGCCATGAGCCATGGCGCCACCATAACTAGTGCCAAAGCGCAATCCAGCACTTGTGGCCTTGGTCAAAGACCAAGGCCACTCGACATCACACCATGTTGGTTACGACAATCAGTCGTACAACCCTACTCTACTCAACTCAACTACGCAATAGCCGCGTATCACTCACTCGAGATATCAAGACGTCACACGGTGGGATAACTTTAGGGGTATTGGTCTGGCGGTCTACGGCAGTTGAAAGAAACCGATGGAGATAATGGGCAGTTACGAGAAGATGGCACGAGTGGGCAGGTTCCACACAACTCAGGCAGTTACGGAAACCAACGCATGTCCTCCACTTCTCCACTCTTCCACGACGTCCACCTTCTCTGTCGAGAGATCAGGGTGAGTTCAAACTATAAATAGAGGCTTCCTCTATCTTCCAAGGGACAGAACGTTCAGAACAACTAGAACATTGAGAACATCCAGAAAACACACAGAGCCTCAGAGAAAACACCTGAGAATCTAAACTCGTTCTAGCCCTTGGAGATTTCCAGTCGATTTCACGACGGGAATCTTGAACTCTTACACCCAAAATTCACCTTCAACCTGATCTCAAGTTTCTTCGCTATTTCCCTCCCTAGACCAACCTTAATCCTCTCTGTGACCGAAGCAAGGTGGGAACGGGCATCCTTGGTTTAGGCTTGCCTTGTTCGACTTTGATCTCCGAGCACTACGAAAGTACCCAGAGACGGTACATTGTTTTTGCAGGTAAAAACAGTTGGCGACCACAGTGGGAGATCATTCTCTCGGTTCCAGAGAAGCTTTCAAAGATGGTTGAACTAAGGTCGGGATCAGATACCAAAAACCCCAACTTTTCGACTAATGGTGCTGTAACTCCCGGCACAACACCTATCAACAGACCCATTATCCAAGAAACTTGTACGAGTAGAAAATCTGCATAGGTTCATAAGACACCATATCCATCAGATCTACTCATACATACAGTAATATCAAACGAGATTCAATGGTGCGAGGACCATAAGAACAATACCGAAGACTGCCGAACAGTAATTAAAGGTAAAGTATATAAGTATTTGTATGTATTTCAACGTGGTGATTACATGGATCTCCATTAGAGAGGAGTTCTAGCTCTAGATCTAGTTTTTGGGGAAGAAGATGAGTAGAGGAGAAGGAGGAAGAGAGAGAAAGTAAAAGAAGATCCCCTCTCTCCTAGGAGATATTTCCTTTATATAGAGGAAATTTACAGGATAATTACACAATTGCCATTATCTTAGCTACTAAGTAAAGTAGGTCTTTGGTGGGCCTCATCTTTAAGTGACTTCGGCCCTCGTATGTCGGTTTATTTCTTCGGCATAATTATTCCTCGGGCTTGATCTTTACTTCGGGGGGAGCTTGGATAACTTCTTCGGACGGATTGGTAGATCGAGGCGACATCTTCGGGTGGTGGTCAATGATTCGTAGTCTTAGTCTTCGACTCTCTTCGCGTTCATAAGGCAATGTCTTGCTCTTCTTCTAGGATGATGACACGTGGATCGTCCGAATTATGCCCCTACAATTTGCTCCTTTGCTAATGGATGTTTCGAAGATTAATCCGTTAGCAAATTCTTCTTGTCATAATTGATGGTATGAGACACGTGGACTTGCGAGAATCCTGGGGTGTGCTGACTTGTGTTGTATCCTTTCGTTTAGCTTTGGTACTTTGACTTGCTTCAACAGCTTCGAACTTGTATCATTTACGTCTTTGTTGTGTTATCGAATGAATTTTATCTGCCCCTTTTCTGGTATTTTTTCATGATGGTTTTGAGATTCCTTTGATCGAATGCGATGCTGAATCCAAGGAACTGGCATCGAGAAGAGGATGAGTAGTCATCAAAGTATGTAGGCTGATCCGAAAGAGATGTCTCGAGGTAACTGTCCATCAAAGTTGGTTATTGACTGCCGTATTATCGAGAACGGAAATATGTGCCATCGAATCGAAATGTGATCGAGGATGACTTCGAAGTGAGGTCGAGGATGATCTCGGAGCGTTACTCCTTCCATGATTATTCTTCAAGTTGGTTAGTGAACTCCTGATCCTTTTCGATGTTTATTTTATCCAACGCGTTGGGTATTGAGGTTATTATTTTTCGAGAAGATTGCTCCGGGGATGTTTCGTCGAGAATGCTAAGATGACTGCTTCGGATTGAACTGATTGTTATTCTTTCGAAGGAGATAGATGCCATGGATTGACTTTGGTGTTTGCATAACTGGGCCTGAATCCTTTGAATTTCGAGATGACCTTCGATGGTGCGTTTCGATGTAGACAGATGATTTCTTCATATTGTAACTAGCTCGAAAGGTGGTAGCCGAGATGTTGTCGGGGTGTTTCTTTTGTTGTGATATTTTCTTCCTTCGGAATATCTTTTGAGCGAGATGAGATTTTGGCTTTCCATTGTTGTCAAAGGAACTGAACGGAAAAGTACAATATGTTTTTCGAGTATGAGTACTTGCTCCTACTCTTGCGTGAAGTTCCTAGACGGCTTCTTGGGTTGTTTGGTGTCGTTGTTTGAAGAAATGAGCTTTGAAAATTTTTCCACTCGGGATTCCCTTGTATAGTTGCCCCCCTTTTGCTTTCGAAAGTGAAGGAACCGAACTTTTGTAAGCAAAAGGAAATGTTCTCCCGAAGTGTACCTTTCACAAAGCGAATTTGTTGTACAAGGAGATTGGCATCCAACGGCTTTGCCCCTGCATTCTTTGTTTTTCTCCAGCTACTGCTTCGGTGTATTGACTTTTGTGACTCTTCGTTGTGAAACGAAGGATGCCATGCTCCTTTGGTGGACGAAGATTGCTATCACTTTGCTTTGCCCCTTGGGTTATTTGATGTTGTTTTCTACGAGTGGGTCTGTTAGCGAAGTTCTTGTATGTACAACCATCCTCGAGCGTTTTGAGAGCGAAGTCGATTTTGAAATCATTTCACTAGATTTTATCGAAGAACCCTTGATGCATGCTCCTGCTTGATGCTTTAATGAATACTTCAAGGTAATATCTTTGTGATTTGTTTGTGCCCCCGTCTTGCATCTTTTTGTGTTTCGATTCATTTGTACTTCGAGCCATCCTGCAAAATATTTCGATTCATCCTGTAATGAAGTTAAGAGTATTGTTAATTCATTCTTTGATAAAGTATATTTTTGAATAATGAAGTTTTTTCTTTTTCAAGATTGAGTCATGCTTTTCTTCACTGCATAGTTTTTGTAGTATGACGTGATCAGGCACGTACTTTTCTTCGATGTATTGCTTGCCTGGTAACTCGTGATCAGGCACGAAGTTTACCTTGCAAATTATAGGCTCCTAGGGTTACTTAGAGTGCAACTTCGGGGCTTACTTCGATGTGGGAGGTAGTAACCAAGCTAGTGGGAGCGTACGGATCACCCTTCCCAAAGGCTTTGAGCTACTCGCACTGGTTTCAAGCAAAACACTGGCTATCGAGACCATAGGTATCCGTTTTGCCTCACTACATTAGGTGGGTATCGAAGATACTAAATATCCTCCGAGAGAACATGGTGGTGTTCTGATAACCCATTATCCCAAGTAGAGTAGGAAACTTATGGTGGGTAGCTACTATGTGTCTCGATAATAAAGTAGCACAATGGGGGAGTGCCGGTCAAAGCTGGAGCTTAGACATGGTACTGTTCTCCTATCGCGGCCTGGAGTTCAACTTCTTCTTTTCTCGCTAGCCCCTCCTCAAGGCTGTGCTTGATTTTTGGAGGAGGTCCCTCGGCTACGTAACTCGCTTGCCATTCCCGTGAATGTAAGCTAATTAGCTGCCTCGGGGTTCCATCCACCTCTAAAGGTAGATGTTAATCCCATTTATCGTCCCCTCGACGCCTCAAAAGAGAGGTCGAATGTTAGTGGGTTCAAATGCGTCTCGGCTTATATAGCTTTGATGCAAAGTACCCACTGCTAACGGGGTGTCTTGTGGGTAGAGGACTGTGCCATATAGATCGTAGGGCCCTTACGACTACATGTACATTAGCTCTGTGCCTGCTATTCGAGGACTTTTTATTTTTGGCGTTTTCTGCCTTGGCGTTAAAGCCTTTTTATTTTTGGCGTTTTCTGCCTTGGCGTTAAAGCCTTTTTATTTGTGCGACGAGGCACTAGGGGAGATATGGCGTCATGGCCTGTTCTCTTTCATGGCGTTAGAGCCTTAGGAGATATGCCTAAGCAAATAGGACTTTGTTGTGGTCGGAGCTTGCTTATCCGAGGTTGATGTAATTGCTGCTTCGAGTTATCGATGCATGTTGACTGTCCCGAGAACAATGAAAATTTGCTAACATTCGTTTTGCTGATGAGATGATAGTTGTTACTAAAATACGTTCTTTCGGGTTTGCTTCCTTCAACGAGTTGCATTATTGTGCTTTGAGGCTACTGATCCATCGAAGTTGAGTTCGTTTCCCAATCAAATTAGTCTTGTCATTCTTTGCCACCGGAGTTGCTACGGAGACGCTACTTCAACGAGATGGACTGGCTATCAGGATCGAAGGTGTGTTGGCGAAGCTGTTTGGTTATCAGCTGAACTGGCACTTCGAAGTTACTGATGTTGAGTCGTCGAAGTTTCCTCGAGTGTTTGCTTCGGAGCTTGAAGAGGTAACTGATGTTGAGGCACCGATGCTTCTTCGCTGTTGTTATACTGCTGCTAGATGACGATGGTTCCGAGATTATGTGCTTAGCTAGTTGTCTCCGAGATAAGCATCGGAGTTGAGTATCAAAAGTGAGTAGTCATTGAAGTCGCATCCGAAATGGCTTCCGAGATGGCTTCTCCGAGATTGCTTCCGAGATGAGATTTTAGATGACTTCACAGTTGATATCTTCAATGGGTTTCTTAGAGGATGATGTTTCCGAAGTGAGGCATCGAAGTAGAGTTTTGTCCAAGATAGCTGATGTTTAAAGCATCGAAGTTTCTTCCGAGATGGTAGTGGTTGATTAGTTCTCCGAAGTAGGATTATTGGTGTCTGGATCAAAGTGGAATTTGTTTGATGGTGGCTGCGAGCTGTAGTAGCTCCGAGAACAAGGTTGGTTGATGCTCCGAGAAGAAAGTTGCTCGATGGTTGAACTTGGCTGTTTCCTCATGCAGAATGCTAATTCAGTGGCGCTTCCTTGATACATATTGACCGTCGAGAGGTAAATTGTATGAGTTATATGAACTGGGTCATCAATGTTGGGTGTATATAACCATCGAAGGTGAGGATCATAATGGTTGAAGCTGCTTCGTGGAGGATAAGCTGTGTAGCCATCAAGGAGTGAATGGATTTGATCGAAGGTGTATCCGAAGCCATCAAGATTTGAGTTGTTGATGCTGGCGTGTTTTTCGAAGTTTTCCTCGCTGCCATAACTGAATTCTGATCAACTTATTTAGGCATCATGGCCTGTTCGGTTTCATGGCGTTAAAGCCTTGGGAGATTGTGCCTGATCAGGTAGGACTTTGCCTCATCGAGGAGGAACTGGAGGTTGTACCGAGCTTTTTGCGATAAGCATAGTTCGTGTATAACATAATAGTATGTGAAAACAGAATATTGCATAAAGCTAAGGAGATTCGAATGTGACATGATGTGACAAGTATACTTTATACGTAATGTGATATGTTGTATCAAGAGGAAGCTTAGTAATTCTAAGGCATTAAAAATGCGAATTGGTGACTTAAAAATTCTTAACTTTATTATTGTTGCATATTGCTCGATGTTGTATAAACATACTCGATGCCCCCACTCCTTCGAGGTAGAAAGAGAGGGTTCGATTTTCAAATGTAATTATTCGATGCCCCATCCCTTCAAGGTGGAAGGAGATGGTTTGATCTCATTTATTTTGGTATGTGCCTTAAAACTTTATAATTGCATTATTTCTCTTACTTCGAAGTTAATAATCTTTTTTCGATATTCACGCCCTTCGAGGTGGGAGGAAG
>JAJJMA010265125.1:6833-23945 GCA_023529015.1 Papaver nudicaule | reverse complement strand
TGTTTGTAGTCAGTTTGTACTGGGCGGTGTTCAAACTGGACGAGGTCTCGAGGTTTTTCTGCAAGGCAGTTTCCTCGTTAAAAAAACGTTTGGTGTCTTGTGTGCTTTTACTTTCCGCATTATAACTCTGATTTATAATTAAAGCACCAAGTAGTACGTTATTGCCTAACTGTCGAGTTGACTCCAAAGTATTCTTTGTCGAGGTCTTAACAACTCCAGTTAGAGGTTTGGATATTGATTTTTGAGATCGTCCAGACTTTAACCATAAGACTCACGAGCCAAAACGAAAAGTTGGTAGTATTTCGGTACCCCTCCTTTTTCAGATGTCTATTCTGGATATAACCAGATACCGCTAGCAGAAGAAGATCAACGGCATACAACATTTTTCTCTACTAAAGGATTATTTTGTTACACAAGGATGCCCTTTGGCCTCAAAAATGCCGGGGCTACATACCAAAAGATGGCGCAAGATATGTTCGAGAAATGGATAGGGAAAACTATGGAGGTATATGTTGATGATATGTTGGTCAAAAGCAAGGTAAAGAAGAATCATGTGCAAGATTTAAAGGAAATTTTTGATCACATGTGAATAACTAAGTTAAAGATTAACCCAGCAAAATGCGTGTTCGGCGTCACTTCTGGAAAGTTTGGGGTATGTCTTCACAAAAAATGGAGTAGAGGCAGATCAAGCAAAAGTTAAAGCCGTCTTGGATATGCCGTCGCCGGTAACCTTGAAAGATGTTATGCGCCTAAATGGCACATTAGCGTCCCTTAACAGATTCATATCTCGATTCTCTGATAAGTGCAAGTTGTTTTTCCAAATGCTGAAGAAAGGAGAAAAGTTTAATTGGACGAACGATCATGAAGCTGCCTTTCAAGGAATAAAGAAATATTTAGCTACTCTCCCGGCTATTCAGCCGCCGGAGAATGGGAAAAAATTAAGAGTTTATCTAGCAGCCACATCATCAGCGGTTAGTGCAGTGCTTGTACGAACAAAAGGAGGGGAGACGCCAATCTATTATATCAGTCGAACCTTGCAACCCGCTGAGAAAAACTACACTAAAATAGAGCAATTAATTTTGGCTTTGGTTTTTGCCGCTAATCGACTTCTCCCTTATTTTCATGCTCATCCTATCACAGTATTAACTAAAACTCCTATTGAAGCTATTCTTCATAGCTCCCAAAGAGCAGGGCGTATTGTATAATGGAATGCTCAAATAGAACAGTTCGGCGTCAAATATGAGATCAGAACGGCTCAACGGTCGCAAGTTATCGCCGACTTTCTTGCAGACTTTCCAATCGAAGAAGAAGAGAAAGAAATTGAAGATATTCCATTTATGGAAGAAGATCCGGATGAGGGAGTCCCAGATTTACTAAAAAGAGACCCAAACCAATGGGAGGTATATGTAGACGGTTCAGCCAACATAGAAGGTAGAGGAATTGGTATAGTCTTTATCTCGCCGAAGGGTTCAAGGATAGTTCATTCACTCAGATTGGAATTCCCGGCTACCAACAATGAAGCAGAGTATGAGGCAGTGATACACGCTATGAGGCTTATCATTGAGATGGACATCAGCAACATCCGTTTAACCAGTGATTCTCAGCTGGTCATTCGACAGATCCTAGGAAGATATGAAGCGCATGATAGCTCACTGAAAAAATACTTACAACTGGCAAGAGAATACGCTAATAAGATTACCGGCATCGAGTTTAGACATATATGTAGAAATGACAACAGACATGCTGACGCCCTGACATTCATCTCTTCTATGATGATGGATCCAGAAGTACCGTCAATTGCAATTGAAAGAGTAAAAATGGCGTCAATAGAAGAAAGAAGACAGAAGGAAGTTTTAGCGGTAGACATTGAAGAATCAGCAGAAACGGATTGGCGGACTCCTATCAGATATTATTTAGAGCATCTAACAACCCCTGGAAACAAGATTTTAGCGCATAAAGTTATAAGCAGATCAGGGAATTATGAGTTGAGGGATGGAGTATTATATAGAAGATCATTTGCTGAACCATTATTGCGTTGTGTCTCAAGGGAAGAAGGAAAGAGGCTGTTAAAAGAGATACATGAAGGAGACTGCGGAAATCATAGTGGACAGCGGGCTTTGGCTCTAAAAGTTAAAATGCAAGGTTAATATTGGCCTTGGATGAATGGTGATTCTGCAGAATATGCTAAGCGGTGTAAGAACTGTCAGCTTTATGCAAGAAGAATAAAAGCGCCGGCAGTCTCACTAAATTCAGTTTTAAGCCCTTGGCCCTTTGCCAAGTGGGGGATTGAATCATTGGACCGTTAACACCAGAATCAAGACAAAGAAAATATATCATCGTGGCGACAGATTATTTTACTAAATGGTGTGAGGCCAAGGCGATTCGAAAAAGGACGGGAAAAGAGGTATTCACATTCATTTGGGAAAACATATTTTGTCGATTCGGCTTTCCAGCAGAGATCTGTACTGACAATGGAAAGGAACTAGTCGGCGAGAACATCGAAAATCTGTTAGCCACATATGGCGTCAAGCTAGGAAAATCAACTCCAATCTACCCACAGAGCAATGGGCAGGCGGAAGCCACAAATAAAACAATTGGAATGGGATTAAAGAAGAGGGTGGAAGGACACAAGAAAGCTTGGTGCGAACATTTACACAATGTTCTGTGGTCATATAGAACAACAGTCAGGGAAGCAACAAGGGCGTCACCTTTCTTACTCACCTTTGGTGCAGAAGCAGTGCTCCCATCAGAAGTTATACTACCAACAACAAAACATGAAGCTTGGGAGAAGAATCTTAACACAGACTTAATCTTGGCAAAGCTAGATGATTTAGAAGAACAGCGGCTAATCGCTTTAACTCACATGGAAAATTACCATCGCCGTCTAGCCAGGGAATATAACAAGCGTGTCATCCCAAGAGAGTATCAGCCCGGCTACTTGATATTAAGAGAGGTACCGCCATACCATAAGAAGAAAGGATGCAAGAAGCTAGAGCCAACCTGGGAAGGTCCCTATGTCATTAAGCGTGCAGCGGGTAGTGGAGCCTATGTGTTAATTGATGAGCATGGTAAAGAACTTGAGTGAAAAAGGAGGGGTACCGAAATACGACCAACTTTTCGTTTGGGCTCGTGAGTCTTATGGTTAGGTTTGGACGATCTCAAAAATCAATATCCAAACCTAGATAACCGGAGTTGTGATCTAGGGATCAACTCAACAAAGATGAATCTTTGGAGTAAACTCAACGGTTATGGATAACGTACTTCTTGTGTTTGCTTTTAATTATATGTCAGAGTTTATATAATTGCGGAAAGGAAAAGCACACAAGACACCAGAACGTTTTTTTAACGAGGAAACTGCCTTGCAGAAAAACCTCGGGACCTTGTCCAGATTGAACACCGCCTAGTACAAACTGACTACAAACGCTAGCCTACTGTAAGACTTCGGTCTGGGATGTAACAGAGACCAACTCAAGCCCTCCAAGCGAATTGGCTACTGTCGCACTCCTTACGTCTCTAGATCCCCCACAGATCGTCACACACTTGATTCCCCCCGCTGACGTCTTTTACAGGCCTAGGAGTTGCTTTGACCGCGGTCAAAGGCTTGTGTTAGCAATACTGGCTTTGCAACCTAATTGTTGACGTATGATCTAACTGTCCTCTATCAGTTTATCATACACAAGTTGACTTCCTTCGGATTGCTCCAGGTCATACGGAAATCTACTTCACAAATCAGGGCTGACAAGCAAACCGAGTAAGCTATGCCCAATTTGTCTCTACCTCAGTTGTACACGAAGAATCAGTTAAGAAACTTGTACAACCGGAGCTAACTAGGTCTTACAACACCGAGTGCAGCCGTGCGTTGCTACCTTTCAACCCTGTGTGTAACGTATCAGTTCTTGAATATCCGTATAGCAGAAGAGACGGACTATGGAATAGACAAGAACGTGATCAGGTTACCAAGGTTACATGTTAATCCGATTTCAACCAAATAAGGTCTCAATCTCCTACCTGTGCTTCCCAACTCTCAAGAGAAGTCCTTTATAGTCGTAGGGAGTTCCCAGAGGAGCTGCAACCTATAGAGGATGACTATACCACAACAAGCGTTCACCGAAGTGAAAAGAGTTTACGATCACTTCCCTAAGGACCTTCACGTATGCTTGATGCTTGCGGTATTTGTCCGTAGGCACCTCTATTTATAGCACTCAATAAGATAGGTTGCTTTGGAATAAAACAATCAATTACTTGTCCCACAAGTCAAGGAAACCCTAAACTTGCCAACCAAGTAATAGAGACTAATCTCAATTGGAATTCTTTTTAAGTTTATCTGCCAAGTGTTTTGTTAGCTCAAAAACACTTCAAGATAGAATCCAACAGACCTTAGATAATCTTTATCTTATTGACTCATTGAGGATCGTTAGATGGACCACAAAAGATATTATGTGATATACAAGTCCACCAAAGAGATAAAGGAGTTTAGAGTTTAACCCAAGTGAAATTCTGAAAGAATATTCACTTAATCTGAATACCAGCCAAAGTAACCGACATCTAGGTTCGCATAGGTTCGCGAAATGTTCAGTCACTTTGGAACTCAGTAGAAATACGAGTTTCTGGTTTGCGTACCGGTTCGTGAACCGTCCGCCATTCAGATTTGGCCAAACTTGGATTCCGCTGGAAGTTCTGGGCTTAGCCAGGACTTAGACATGTGTACGTCCTCAACTGTAATCCATGGACTCTTGCTCAAGAGTACTCCTTTAGATTCACCCATATCCAACTAATGATTTGCAAGCAAACCATTGAAATGGACAAATGGTATCGAATCTATCTCATTCATTCTTGTACTCATAGCATTTGTGGGAACAAATACTAGTCATGACACAAGGCCATGTTAGACAAGAATACGATCTCAATCGCTATGATCACTACTAAAGTAGTCGACTATATTTCGAAAGAATAGAGAAAGTAGAATAGAAGAATTTCCATAAAGTCATAACTCCTACTAACCTTTTGTCGATGAAGAATAATTGATGTCTTCTTTGTCTTCACAGTCTTCGTCTTCAAGGTCTCTACTACTTTGTCTATATCCCAATTCCGAAATCTAAATCCAGTAGGCTAAATCAAGAATTGAGTTTTGACACCTAAAACTGACAACTAGCTTGGCATACCAACGTTAGTGGGTTTGACCGGACAATGTCCTAACATTGAGCATCCGTGGAATGCCAAGTTTATTAAGAGATTTTACCCTTGAGGTTTCATGTAAAATCCGAGATCTTGGGCGGGCATAATACCCAAGAAATCTTATTAGCTTTTGTAATCTGCAGCAAATAAGATCTGGGGACGTAGGTTTGCTTTTATGCGCCGAACCCCGTTAACAAATTATAGTGTCATTAAAATTTTTGCATACGACGACAAATATCAAAGGCTCAATAGCCATATACTGAGGCAAGATTGCCATGAAAATTACAAGGCTCAATAGACATATACTGAGGCAAGATTGCCATAAAAATTACAAGGCTCAATAGCCATATACTGAGGCAAGATTGCCATGAAAATTACAAGGCTCAATAGCCATATACTGAGGCAAGATTGCCATGAAATTACAAGGCTCACTAGCCATATACTGAGGCAAGATAGCCATAAAATTTCAAGGCCCAATAGCCATATATTACGGCACAATCGCCATAAGTCTTCAAAGTTGAAAAATTATACGCTGAGGCAAATTGCCAACAATTCTCTGAAGTATGCTAAGGCAAGTAGCCAACATTTTCCGAAATAACATACGCTAGCATAACTAAAAGTGCTTAAGGCACAAGAGAATTATTGTCAATTTTGGAATTACTTGCAGGGCATAACAAAACATTTTGGATTTCAATGATAATAACTTTGAATAACAGCGGCTCTGGCCATTGGAACTATAACTCCTTACGTGTTACTTGTTGATCTGTAAGTGATGGCTTAAAAATATAAAACTCCTGTCATGGTAAACCACCCCACTTATAATAGATCGCCGACGAGCACAAGTAACAATGTATAATGTAAGGCTGTGATGTGGTCAGCAAGATAACTGTCAGCTCATCATTGAAACCAAGTGGATTTGATTATGCCAGCGGTAAAACGACACATAGTCGCTTAAGAAAATACAAGCGTCTAAGTGCATATACATAGAAAAAGAAAAATTCATTAACAGCTTACAACAAAAAGTTGATGAAGTAAACATACTACATGATTAGTCAAAAGCAAGAAAACCTAGAACATGGAGCTAATCAAATTACACTTGTTGGCTTGATGATTCAGGAGGTTTCTTGGAATTTTCAACATCCATGTAAAGATCCTCAACAAAAGTGCTATTATCATTTCCCTTATCTTCAGCAGTAATTGCGCCCCTTCCTTTCTCAGGTTGATCGGCGCTTTGGCTTTGATCCTCAGTGGTGTCCTTGCCATCATCAACATTAGCGTCTTTACCACCATCCTGATGGAAATTCTCGCTGTCGGGATGTACCTCCTCATCATCTCCATGGACATCATCCTCGGCATCTTCATCTTCACTACTGTCACTTTCTCCCTAAGAATCGTACCCGCTTTCTACAAGAACAGTTTCATTGGCGGTAGAAAGAGTGTTCACTGGCAGGCCAGGAGGAAGGCAGTCAGGACCATACTCTACCGGTACCTCAATATCATGCTTTGGGCAGAAATCCGCCAAGTACATTTGAACAGCAAGAAAACCGGTCATGTTAACATTAGCGGCATATTGTTCTTCTTTCTCTTGAGCAGCTTTCCTAGTAAGGTTTAACTCGGACTGGAGATGATCATGCATTTTCTGAAGTTTTGCAGACTTGGAGGATTCAGTCTCAAATTTTTTCTTGATATCTTGGAGAGCCTTGACGTCATTCTCCAGATTGGTAATCTTGCCAGTACACTGTAGATGTTCTGTCCTCAGCTCATGCATTTTATCTGATCGATGCTCCTTTACTTGTTCCTCTAACTGGGTAATTTTGGGAGTACATCCTTCATGCTCCTTTAAGGTGGCGGACTGCTCTTCTAGCTGAGATTCAAGCTTCTTGTGTTTTTCTGAAACCAAAAGAAAACAAATTAGAATGGAGGCAGAGGCAACTTTGAGAGTTAGCAGGCGAAATAAAAACCCTAGGAAGACTACCTTCTAGCTCATTAACATGCATACGAATACCATCCCTGGCAACATTAATCTCATCCAATTTACTTAAAACTTCCTGATCAGAATAAGGACCCACAACTTGTTTGATCCCGAGCCTAAGAACATCATTCTCTTCACTTAATTGCCTAGCACGATCTCCATGGATTTGGGCGAAATCCTTGTGACGTTGAATTTCATCACGAGCGGTATCTCTTTCAGCAGTTCGGCAAACTAATTTAGAAGTTAAGCGAGAAATGGTGGCTTCTTTATCCTTTAGCTGGGAGGTTATTTTCATATGGTCCACAATAGCTTTCTCTTTAGCTTTACGTTCCAACTCTGCTAAGCGGGAAGCATTGTCACGTTTGCTCTTCATCCATTCCACGTCTGCTTGTGAAACTTTGAGAAGGTGATCAAGATTTACATTAAGGTCAGAGACATGGCGTAATTCTCGGCGGTACCACCTATTCTGGTCGAAATTGAGTAATAGATCACGCTGCTTAGTATTAGCACTAGTCAGCTTGTCAATTTCAACCCCAACCCGCTGTAACCGATCGTCACGATGTTGTTGGCGACCTTCTAATAGACAAGGACTAACGGTTGAAAAAAAAAAAAGGAACAGCGGAATAAAAAGTTATTTTGAAAAAATTAGAGAAGATAGCTAACCTTGGAGTTCTTTATGCTCTATTTTTCTCCTTATTGTAGTACAGACGTAGCCAGTCGGATTCTTTCTTCTCTTGGGTCAACAACTGATCCACCGTGGCCTTTGCTTGACGCAGATTGATAACTTCTTGTTGTAGTTGCGCATTCAAGGCAATGCCGCCAAGATTGCGTTGGAATTCCTAATAAAAATTAACACATAAGGCGACAAATACTGGTGAATATAACATAGTATACAACTGAGGCAAAAGCTTACCAAGACGGCGCCACAAAGTTGTTCATAAGGGGACAAATGAGAAACAGCGGCAGTGAGCTCAGCGGGTTTCAGTGCTAGTCTAGGCGTACTTAACTTGCTCATTGATTCCAGATATAGAGTATTGAAACCCCCTTCATCCTGAGCGACTAACTTCGAGAAAGAATCCGCCAGTTTGTTGGGCAGAAGTTGGTTTTCTAAAGAATCACCACGAGCGGAATCCCGAGGTAGATTGTTCAAAGAAAGAAGCTGAACCAGATGTTGGACGGCGTCATCAACGGCTAAGGAAGAAGGTTGCTTAGCTTGGCTACTTGAGCGGATAGGAGAATGCTGTTGAATAACTAATTCATTAGTAACACCGACATCAATTTCAGCGGTAGCCTGCTCTATGTTAGTGGACTCAGGAACAATAACCCGAGGAGTCGTGGGAGTTTTCTCATCCACTTTCACAGACTGAGTCTGATCCGTAGCCTTTACGGATTGGTCCTCTAGTTGGGAGTCGTCAGCGATATTGGGATTGGCGGAATCATTCTTTTTTTTAGAAGTCGTGGCCTTCCTTCTAGGCTTTTGTGGTTTCTCCTGGTTCTTGGAGGCATCACTATCCTTTTTAGCGGTAGAAGAAGCTTTGGGGTCGACGTCTTTCTCAGAGTCAGCAGATGGCGTACCAGGAAGCGTCTTCAGCTGCTCTCTCAGTTGAGCAACAGGGTCTGGCTGCTGATTCTGCTTGTTTTTCTTTAAAAGTGGCTAAGGAAGGAAAAAGCTGTCATCATCAGTTCCGCTAACAAACAGAGGCAAATATATACATATATTTTAAGACATGATTGAAGTGTTTGTTACCTGAACATCGCCTCCATCTTTCCCTTTCCTCTTCTGGCCTTTGCCTCCCTTGGCGTCTTTCTTTCGAAATTCAGGTTTCTTTACCCAGTGACCAGTGTCACCAACAACAAATTTGCCATCATCTTTAAGGTACTGATTTTCCTCAGTCCAGCGGACTTTCCAGAATTCGTGCTTAGCAAAAGCAGAATGCTTAGGGAGAAAATCTTTTCGAACAGTGGTTTTCTCCTCATCTTCCCAACCCTTGAGCCAGGGTCCTTCAACCTTGCAAGGAAGGTCGTTCCAGTGATTCTCAGATTTATGTCGGACTGTGGGATTGGCAGCGGTAGAAGTTTCTTTGTCAACATCCCTCAGAAATTTCTTCTCGCTGTCATAGCCTCTTTTTGAGTCAATGCGGTATGCCCAAGGTTCACCGGCTCTATTGCTAGGTTTTACCTCATACTGCTCCTTGAAGTTTTTTATATCGTACAACTCGGATTTAGTGAAGGCGGGATTCCTGGTGACATTTGGATAATTGGTGGTGTCGTGCCGGCGGGCAACCCATTCATACATGATACGAATAGAATTACTGGAAAGCTGAGCGGGATGCTTATTGACATAGGCTAATATCTCGAGAAGAATGGGGTCGGCGGGATCATACAAAGGAAATTTATACCCGGCTTTGATCTGACCAATAGAAATGATAAGATTATTATCATTTTGGCCTTCTTGGCGGATGTGATCAAGAAGCAGTGGGTCTTGGGTAGAAGTGACGCCGTCAAGAGGAGTAAGCTTGAAGGTTTTGTTGTCAACATGATGTTTCGCACAGAATTTATTCCAGTCACCCTAGGAACATTTCTTCTTACCCTTTTTGGAGGACGACGCCTGTGATGATTCATCAGGATCAGACTCATGTGTTGGAGTCGGAGAAACAGGCTCATAAGTGGAATCGGACGCCATTTTAGAAGTAGAGGAGATCGGAAAAAGTAAGAACAACCGGAAAAAGGTAGATGCAAAGGTGAAAAATCACCGGAAAATGAGAAAAACAAGATGAAGGAAAATTTGAGTGGTGGAAAAGGTAGAGTAACGATTTTGGGTGGTGAATCTAGCGAGAAATGGCTGAAATGAGGCCGAAAAGGGTGGTGCAGCTGCGGTTCGGCAGCAGTTAGGGTTTTAGTTGCAGAGGAAAGAGGAAGAAAAAAGATTTTAGAGAAAAACTAGGGTTGAGGTGAAGAAGATAAGGTATTTATAGAGGAAGAATGTCAACCGGTTGGGTAAGTTGCAGGTCATAAAGTGTCTCCTGAATTTGCGGCATGCTGCTGTACGTGGAAAGGACGTAACTGCTGAAGAGGATGTGCTGGCATTTTCAGCGGAAAAGGATTTTCATCTTCGGCGACTAAAGTTCTTGAAGATGAAAGAGGCAAAAGGTGAGTGTAGAAAATGCCTTTGTCAATCAAGGGCACTCAAGAAATGATATCGTACAAGAAACTTACTTTAAGAGCGAAGAATGATGACAACGACAACCTTCAGCGGATATCACACGGAAGAAGAAGGCGTCAAAGGGAGAAAGGAAAGGTCGGCGTACATCAGAAGAAAAGCATGATGGCATATTCGACTCAGCGGAAAAGGGCACGTCATCGACAAAAGCTGACTATCTGGTTGGGCATTTATTATGGGTTAGAACGGTCGGATCGTCAGAGCTGACTTGTTGACTCAGTGAAATACAAGTCATCGATCTTATCCAGTCCAAGGTAAAGGGCGCTGAAGCATTGAGGAAGGTCGGCGGTATTGACGACCGGCAGATAAGGACAAGTAGTGTCAGAATAGTATTGTCGGTATTAGCTGTAATCCACAAGGTAATAGCGTCTATAAAAGACCATGTATCATAACTGAGTGGGGGGGATGGAAAAGTGAACTCTAGGGTTGATCTTTTGAGAGAGAAAGAACTCCTTCTTACTCTCAAGAGCTCAACTACCAGGGAAGATCTTGATTTTGTAAGAGTGATTATCATTGGCAAGGTAAGAATAAAGCAATGATTCCATGAATAATGTATGATATTTGAAAGTTTTAGCTTCTGTTCTTTGATCTGTTTTGTTCTTCCGTCTAAGCACTGTAGTTTACATTGATAGCGGCTAACTCTTGATTAATACTTATTAGGACATGTTTTAAGTATATATGTATGGGTGTATTGGTAAAATCTCACCTATGGGGATTTTACCAACTACACCAGCATTAACAAAATGACCGTAGCGATTCCATATCCTATCATGGAGTGGGACGTGTTCCTTTGGAACATTAAATCCTCCCACTAGCTCATGATCAGGAAGGGTCACTTTGTGAAGTGGGTCATACATCACACCAGCACGGGGAAATTCTTGGAGGGCCCAAGTAGTTGGAGCATCTACATCAACAATGTCAGTATTCTCATAGACTTGTATTTCACTACCGACAAACTGAAAGAAATTCAAAACAAGCAGGAGTTTAATAATATGTTTCAAGCTATATGATGAAATCTTAGCATGAGAAGATGATTGAGTTTACCTTGACTAGGGAAAGCTTCTCATCAGCAACATCGTCAAAACCCTTATTGAGGTTTTGACCATCACTGATCTTTTTACCGACGAAGTAACTATCTTCAATCTCTTCGTTACCACCAGAAGGCTGCAAGAGCAAACAAGGTGAGAATAAAATACTGGAATATTTTACTTCAAATTAAAAGAGTTGTCAAAAGTAACCTGTGTAGCATCAAGTGTTACGGAGGATTCGGGTCCTGTTGTTTCTCCACTTTTATTTCGCTTCGTAGTCGTGCCATTCAGAGTTGCTCCACCGAAGAGTGAGCTTTGGCCAAAGGGAGTGAATGAAGCATTTTCAAAGTCTGGAGAAGGTCCATCCTACATCAAATAAGGAAGAGACATCATCAAAAGAAAGTATTACACGACGTTTTCTAAAGAAGGAATTTTCTGACGTCTGAAATATTACGAAGTACTGCAGAAAACCCAAAAGCTGTACAAATCCTTAAGGAATTTGGAAAAGTTTTCTTCACGAAAGTTGTTCGTATGGATGTTTTCTATCACGTTCTAAAAGGGATTAATTTTTGAAGAAATCTACTGGCCGGAATAATTTTTGTACTGAACATCGTGCAGTCTGCAATATTTCTGGACGTTGCGCCAACTTGTGGCACATGAAATAACGAGCAAAACAACATGGAATTCAGATTTTTCTTCTTTGAGGTGAAAGCTACTGAAGTCCTTTTTCTAAATTGGGGTCAACCATCGAAATCCGGATGAAGATTTTATGGCCATTCTCGTGACGCGACTCGAAACAGGAAAATCTAACGGGATTTTTACTTTTCTACTAAAAGTGAAAATGTAGCAAAGAGAATGAAGTCTTACCGTTACCCAATCCTTTGCAAATGGATTGAGGACTTGATTAACACTTAAAGGAGTCGCCATGGAGCTGCTACTAGCTGGGGAAAATGATGCTCCACCCGGAAGACGGTTAACACCGAAAGATACAGTTTCAATATTGGTCTCTTGTGTTGCGACGCTAATGAACTTCTGATTAGGCGGAGTTGGTTGCACAAAAGAGTCATGAATAAGATTTCAAGATTATCACAAGTCAAGCTTATGCGAGTACTCCAAAGTACAAGGTCTTGTTTGGACTTCATGTTCGTGATTAAGGAGTCTGTGCAGACGTGGCTAGTCCATCAACTTATGCTCACCCTGGAACACTCACGGTTCCATGCTGCGCAGGGGACTAAATGTTGATGGTGTTTTTTGGCGAGGAGGTTGAAAGAGTAATTTTGCATCAATTTTGGCATCCTGGAATAGCTCGAGACAAGGTATGAATTTATTTTACAAATAGGGATAAGAAATTTGGTCACCATAGCCATATTTTGATCTTTCACGACCATAGCCTAGTAGCTTGGTCCACATCCCTAGCTTACACGTAAAATACCTATGCATGTGCATGTGCCTGTTCACGCGCTTTAGCTTATGCATGCTCCTGTGCTTGTGCACGCGCCTTAGCTTATGCTCATGCACCTGTTTCATCCCTCGCATCCTTAAGCTAAAAAAACTCCCCTCTCGCTTGCCTAGCTCACGTCCATGGATGGGTGGCCCACACGGCCATCCCATCCTAGCTCACGCCTTTCCTTGCTCACGTCCTTGCTTGTCCTAAAAATTCTCATCTCTTGGCTCACCTAGCTCACGACCATGGATGGGTGGCCCACACGGCCACCCCATCCTAGCTCACGCCATCCCCTTGCCTCCCTAGAGCTAAAATCTCTCCATCCTAGCTCACGTCCATCCCTTTGCTTCCCAAAGCTAAAATTTCTCCCATCCTAGCACACGTTCATCTCTTGCTTGCCCCACTTTTATCCCTTGGCCGTGACAAGAGCCACGGCCCCACTTTTGTTGCTACGCAACTCTTCTTGTAGACCCCACTTTCATAGGTCGTCTACAAAAACAATACTAGGGCCCACTTTTATCACTCACCAAAGATTGAGGGTCCCACTTATTCATTCTTGAGCTACCTCTACTTATGGGTCCCGCTGATCCAAGTCCTAGATGATTATGGTCTTTATTGAATCCATGATATTCTAATTTCCTAATTAAATTCGGAAATCTGGCAGATTACGAATTGCCTCAAAGGACGATTTTTACGGGCTAATCCGTGAGGATCCAGGAGGAACTTCCTTCACGAAAGTTTCTCCTCTGTGAGTTCCCCATAACATACTAAAATTTCGTATTTTTTAGAAATATAGGCTGGCCTGGTCGATTTTTGGAATGAGTGACGTGTAAACTGTCCAGAAATCTGAATATGACGTAATGTTATGGTTCATCCCTATACATCCTATGGCTAACTTCCTAATAAGATTATCATGCTATGTAACATAGCCTATTATCATTCATGTGGCCTATCTTTAGGTCTTGAATTGGAAATACTCATGCATTCTTGGTTGTGGTTACGCTATATTAGCATCACTCGTATGTTTTCCTGATTATAGACTTGCTTCTATAATCAGTGCTACAATTCTTAATCGTGGCACATGGATATGACTTATATTATTTTGGACATTCATATGTCTCTAGTACTCAGAGAATTGGTGCATTATATGCCACAAGCCAATTTCTTATATTTATGGCAAATCGAAAGTCGTATTTACTTGATTATTGCCACAGAGAGTTGCTGAAATCCTCTCAGTCTAAATGGCGATTGCATAGCTCAATCCTTAGACTATTCTTATTGGTTTAAATGGCGATTGCATGGCTCAATCCTTAAACCAAACTTAAAAGAGATGCACAATCTTATCGCTTAAATCTCTATTTTTATACGAAGTCCTGAGTTTACCAGTAATTGGTACGACTTTGCACTTAGTCATCTTTGACTTAACAAATAAATCAATACTTAACAAATCTTACGAGAATCAAGTAATTTACATGGGGGGATATTCTTTAGGGTTTTGGTTTGGCGGTCTACGACACGTGTGATTGTAACGGCTCAATCACTCAACAGGAAAGAAAGCTAAGTCGTGTGAACATTGCTGAAAAGAGGGGATGAGAAAGTGGGTTGTTAGTCTTCCCTAATATTAGGCGCAAGACTCTTAACAACTGGTCCCACTTACTCCACACTCCCACTCTTCCACTTCTTCCACTTCTTACGAGATCAGTTGGAATTCTATTGCTATAAATAAGTCACTCGACCAGTTTGGAAAGACAAAACAATCAGTTCAATTCAGTACAGTACAATCAATTCATCTCATCGATAATTGGTTAACTCTTCTCATTCAGCATTCAATACCTAGTGAGAACTGAATATCCATTCTTTTAGCAATTTTAATCACAACATCACATAAATCATAGCAATTCTCTAATCTCATCTTTCTCGGCATCCCTCCCTTAAACCAACCCTATTTACTCTTCTTGTAACTGAAGCAATACTCGAACGGCCATTTCTTGGTTTAGGTTCGATCTTGACCTCTCGATTACAATCTCATATTACATCATTACACTTCACACTTTACCCCTCAGATTCTCTTTATTGTTTTACACCTAAAACACTAGGTTGGCGACGTACATAACTAGTAAGGGAAAGGATCTACGGGCTAAAGGACTATATTCGACACACTTAAAGCGGTTCTTAGAGTTCTATTGTAAGTCCGTTGACGATGAGACTATTAGTCCAGACCCAAGTCAGTGGGATGAGATTGAAAGAGTGTTCATTTTATGGGTTCTTGGCCAAGTTATTTTTCCAAACGCAATCACGGTGGTTATGCTTGGTTGGTTTGAAGCGCTTGAGAATTTGAGTGTGGCACCATTTTACGACTGGGCCACACCTTGCTTGGCAGAAATATACATTAGTTTGCGTGAGTGCTCGGGAACCAACAAAAACAACTTCGATGGTTTTGGGGGGATAATTGAGGTAATTATCTAAATTCTGAATTATTTTAATTGTTTATTTTCTTCTAAATCTTGCAATGTATATACTAAAAGCGCAATGTTTGAACATCAGTTGTGGTGGTATGCAACCTTTGGCGTTGGGGAAACAGACCTTAATGAAGCAGGAAGGACTGAAGCTCATTTTCCAATCGTTACAAAGAATGATGCACAATACTGGGAAATAGGGAAAATTGAAGATGGTCAACACGCAATGATCGTGCAAAGGGCGCAACAATGTACACGAACAACCAATAACATTATCCATGAACCGTAAGATATGTATCCCCAGAGATGAGATGAGAATGGGATGATGTTTCATGCAAGAAGCTTAACTCGGCATGTGTTATACAGTCCACTGTCAACAAAAGGTGTTTGGTACTTCGGGGAAAGACTCACTGTTAAACTACTTGGAAGTGATCTTAAACGCATACCTATCAACCCTTTTGATCAGACAGAGATTCAAGGAGCTGATTACACTGATGTATGATCCCAACTATAGGTGGTATAACTACACAGTGTTATCCTGAGAAACAGTTGACGAGCCAAAATACCAAAATTGGTACAGAAAAATCTACAAAGAATGGATAGCAATGCAGGCGACACATGTGGGTATAATGGATTTTCCAGCATTGGGTTTGTTACCCGCTGGAGGTGATTTTTTACCTTCGCAACCTCCACCGTATTCAACTGTTGATGGTGATTTTTGGCGAGGAGGTTGCAAGAGTAATTTTGCATCAATTTTGGCATCCTAGAGATAGCTCGAGACAAGGTATGAATTTATTTTACAATAGGGATAAGAAATTCGGTCACCATAGCCATGTTTTGATCTTTCACGACCATAGCCTAGTAGCTTGGTCCACATCCCTAGCCTACACGTAAAATACCTATGCATGCGCTTGTGCCTGTGCACGCGCTTTAGCTTATGCATGCGCCTGTGCCTACGCACGCGCCTTAGCTTATGCTCATACACACGTCTCATCTAGCCCGTGTCCAATCTCACGACCTAGCTAGCCTTGCCTAGCTCACGTCCCTCCTCTTTCCTAGCTAAAACTTCTCCCTAGCTCACGTCCCTTACTTGCCCCTAAAAAACCTCATCTCTTGGCTTGCCTAGCTCACGTCCATGGATGGGTGGCCCACACGGCCATCCCATCCTAGCCCACACCATTCCCTTGCTTTCCCCAAGCTAAAATGTCTCCTCCCTAGCCTTGCTCACGCCCATCCTTGCTCGTCCTAAACTCTCGCATCTTTTAGCCTTGCCTAGCTCACGTCCAATGGAGGCCCACATGGCCGTCCCCTTGCTCACGCCATGCCCTTGCTGCCCCAAGCTAAAATATCTCCCATCCTCACTTACCCATGCACACGTCCATCTTTTGTTTGCCTTAAAACTCGCATCCCCTTGTTTGCTTAGCTCGCATCCATGTGTGGACCATATATCCCTAAGCTAAAATCACGTCCTATCTTGCCTCCCTAGCTTGGTCTTGGCCGTGGCTCTTGCCACGACCCCACTTTTGTTGCTAGCGCAACTCTTATTGTAGACCCCACTTTTATAGGTCGCCTACAAAACAATGGTAGGGCCCACTTTTATCACTCACCATAGATTGAGGGTCCCACTTATTCATTCTTGAGCTACCTCTACTTATGGGTCCCGCTGATCCAAGTCCTAGATGATTATGGGCTTTATTGAATCCATGATATTCTAGTTTCCTAATCAAATTCGGAAATCTGACAGATTACGAATTGCCTCAAAGGACGATTTTTACGGCCCAATCCGTGAATAATCAGGAGAAACTTCCTTCACGAAA
>JAJJMA010265118.1:0-10049 GCA_023529015.1 Papaver nudicaule | reverse complement strand
CTTCTCATTTCTCTCCCGTCTAAACAATGAAACCTCTTCTTCTACTTCTTCTTCACCACCATCATCTTTTTCTGTTTCTCCTAACAATCACTGCTAGTACTTTCTTATCCTACGCACAGCCAAAGAACTACACCTTGATAGAAACGGAAGCTTTAACCGCATTCAAACTTAACTTACATGATCCGTTAGGTGCATTAAGTGGCTGGGATAAATCAACACCATTGTGTGATTGGAGAGGTGTAGTTTGTTATCAAAACCGAGTTCGTGAACTTCGTTTACCTCGTTATCAACTCACTGGTAAACTCACTGATCATCTTTCTAATTTAACCGAGTTACGTAAACTCAGTCTTCGTTCTAATCGTTTTAATGGAACCATTCCTGTTTCACTCGCTAAATGTACTCGTTTACGTTCTTTGTTTCTCCAGTACAATTCATTCTCTGGTAAACTTCCATTAGAGATTTCTCATTTAAATGATCTCCAAGTGCTAAATATTGCTCAGAATTTCTTATTTGGTGAAATTTCTAGTGATCTTCCTTTAAATCTGAGATACCTTGATCTTTCTTCAAATTCATTTTCTGGTGAAATCCCGAAAAATTTATCTCAGAATTCTAAACTACAGTTCATTAATCTATCATTCAACAAGTTCAGTGGAGGAATTCCTGGGAATTTTGGTTCTCTTCAAAAACTTGAATATCTTTGGTTGGATTGGAATTTGTTAGAAGGAACATTACCTTCAGCATTAGGAAATTGTTCTTCATTAATGCATTTGAGTGTACAGGGAAATGCTATTCGTGGTTTAATTCCATCTGGTTTTGGTGAGCTTCCAAAACTTCAAGTATTATCTCTTTCACATAACAATTTATCTGGTTCCATTTCTTCGTCTTTGTTTTGTAATGTTTCGTTTAATCCTCCGTCCTTACGAATCGTTCAGTTAGGGTTTAATGCATTTACTGATATTGTTCCACCTAAGGAGTCAAGATTTTTTAGTGTACTGCAAGTTCTAGATCTTCAAGAGAATCAAATTCAAGGTGTGTTTCCCTCTTGGTTGATGAATATTTCGGCATTAACAGTTATTGATCTTTCAAGGAATTTGTTTTCGGGTACTTTGCCGATTCAAGTCGGTAATTTGTTAAATTTGGAAGAGTTGAGAGTAGCTAATAACTCACTGACTGGTAGTATACCAGTAGAGATTCAAAAATGTAGCTCTCTAAGTGTGATTGATCTTGAAGGAAATGGTTTCTCTGGCGGAATTCCTGCATTTTTAGGGGGACTAAAAAGTCTAAAGATGTTGTCTCTTGGTGCAAATAAATTTTCTGGTTCAATTCCAACTAGTTTTGAAAATCTTTCTCAGCTGCAAACCTTGAATCTCGGAAAAAATGAGTTGACTGGGAATGTACCTCAAGAAATATTGAGTTTGAGGAACTTGACATCTTTGAATCTCAGTGGAAACAAATTTTCTGGTGAAGTCCCATCAAATATTGGAGATTTACGGGGTGTGATGGTTTTGAATTTAAGTGACTGTGGGTTTTCAGGGAAGATTCCTTCAAGTATTGGAAATCTGTTGAGTCTCACTACTCTTGATTTAAGCAAGCAAAATCTTTCGGGGGAGGTACCATTTGAGCTTCCTGGATTACCAAATCTTCAAGTAATTTCTCTTGAAGAGAATAACTTGATTGGTAATGTTCCAGAAGGTTTAAGTAGTTTATTGAGTTTGAGGTTTCTTAATTTGTCATCGAATCAGTTTACCGGTGAAATTCCTGCAACATATGGATTTCTTCAGTCATTACTTGTTCTTTCTCTTTCAAATAATCATATTTCTGGTAAGATCCCTGAAGACATTGGTAATTGTTCTGAGCTACAAGTACTTCAACTTCGTTCCAACAGTTTAAGTGGCAACATTCCGGATGATCTTTCTCGTCTATCTCATATGAAGGAACTGGATTTGGGTAAGAACAATTTCACTGGTGATATTCCAATTGGTTTATCTGAGATCTCTGCTCTGACTTCTTTATCAATAGATGAAAATCATCTTTCAGGGGTTATAGCGGATTCTCTGTCCAACCTTACGAAGCTTACCATTTTGAATCTCTCTTCAAATAATTTGAGTGGGAGCATTCCAGTAGGCCTAACCAACATATCTAGTTTGAAGTACTTCAATGTTTCGAAGAATAACCTCGAGGGTGAGATTCCGGCCACTCTTGGTTCTAGATTCAATGATCCTTCTTTATACAGCATGAATAAAAATTTGTGCGGTAAGCCGTTAGAGAAGGAATGTGAGAATGAGAAAGTCGTCCACCAAAGGAAGAAGAAGCTCCTTGTGTTGGTAGTAGTTGCAATAGCAGGAGCTTTTCTTGTTTCTTTGTGTTGTTGTTTTTACATCTTCAGTCTCTTACGTTGGCGGAAAAAGCTTAGAGATGCAGCAACAGGTGAGAAGAAGAAAAGTTCGGCACGTGGGAGTTCAGGGACAGAAAGTCGTGGTAGTGGAGAAAATGGAGGTCCAAAGCTTGTCATGTTCAATAGCAAAATCACCTATGCAGAAACAGTTGAAGCAACAAGGCAATTTGATGAGGAAAATGTGCTAAGTAGAGGAAGATATGGATTAGTTTTCAAGGCATGTTATCTTGATGGAACAGTTCTATCTATTCGGCGATTACCAGACGGTTCACTCAATGAAGGATTGTTTAAAAAGGAAGCTGAATTACTGGGAAAAGTGAAACACAGGAATTTGACTGTTCTCCGTGGATATTACGCAGGACCTCCTAATGTCCGTCTTCTCGTATATGATTACATGCCTAATGGGAACCTAGCTACATTACTTCAAGAAGCATCACACCAAGATGGGCATGTTCTAAATTGGCCAATGCGACATCTAATTGCACTTGGCGTCGCTCGGGGGATTTCATTTTTACACTCAACAACAATGGTTCATGGCGATGTTAAGCCACAAAACGTTCTATTCGACGCAGATTTTGAAGCCCACTTATCTGATTTTGGACTAGATCGCTTAACAATTGCTACACCAGCCGAAGCTTCATCATCAACACCCACAGTCGGAACTCTAGGATACGTATCACCTGAAGCTGTACTAACAGGTGAAACTACAAAAGAAGGAGATGTTTACAGTTTTGGCATCGTATTGTTGGAACTCTTGACCGGTAGACGACCTGTTATGTTTACTGAAGATGAAGATATAGTGAAGTGGGTGAAGAAACAATTACAGAGAGGTCAAATTTCAGAATTACTCGAACCAGGTCTACTCGAACTTGACCCAGAATCGTCTGAATGGGAAGAATTCTTATTGGGAGTTAAAGTAGGTTTACTATGCACAGCACCTGATCCTCTTGATCGTCCATCAATGGCTGATATTGTTTTCATGCTAGAAGGTTGTCGAGTCGGGCCTGATATTCCTTCCTCAGCTGATCCCACTTCTCAGCCGTCACCAGCATAAGAGACGTGTAGTTAGTTACATTGCAATCCTTTTCATGTTGCATATTCCGTTGCTCCCACTCACTTGCGTAGAAAAACGATCTTGTAACTGTCTCATTTTTGAATTCTCAATTTATATTTTGTCGAATTCTTGCTTTCATTACTGTACTCCTTAACTTTCCTAATTAAATTTGGCCCCACGAGAGAGTGGTTGGCCCCATACAATTTTATACCTATCCTTTAGAGGTGGTTATGGGATAACTAAAAATTGGCAAAAATACCCAAATGCCCCCACAGTAATTTCTCCACTTAAAACCCAAATCTTAAACCAAATTTCATTTCAACCAAAACATAAATTGATTCTCTCTTCTTCTTCTACTTCATTTTCATTTTTTTTCAAAACCAAAACATCGTCGATTAATCGACGATTTCCAAAAAAAAATTACGATTAATTATATAAAACCCGATGGAACGAAGGAAGAACAAAGAACCGAATCCTAGAGAGTTCAAAGAATCAGGAATCGATATAGACAAAGTTTACGAAATTTCTTCGTCGACGTCGATTACGAAGAGAGCGAGTGCAGAAGAATTACAAGCTCTTAAAGAGAAGCAGAAGAAGAACCCACCCCCGGTGACGAGAATGAGGTATTGCATTTGAAATTTGGTTGATTTTTCACTCTAATTTGATGATTTTCAACCCGACAGTTCGCAACTGTTACCCAGAATCGTTCTATATTAGTGCCAAAACCCAACGATTGTTCATCGTGTTCATCTACTGTAACTGCAGCGGAACAACAATCGTTGTATGTTTGTATGATTTGAAAACGATTATTGTCCATCGTTCTATATTCAATTGAACATAAACCGATTAGTTTTCCCTCTAAAATTTAGAAATTAGCCTTTTCGAATTCTAGGGCACAATCGTTACAATTTCGCATGAATAATCAACGAAAGAATTATGCCATAATCGTTTCATCTTTTGTTTTTCGTAAGCCGATGTCAGTTGTTATTCGTTATATATATTGTCTTATGTACGCCGATTGACAAAAAATTTCAGGCTAAAAAACTCCCAAAGTTTCTTAGCCTTAATCGTTGATTGTTTCCATGTGAATAAACCGACTGGTTTGAGGCAGAAATTAATCGTTTCATGTTCATAAACATGTTCACCGTTTATGTTTTCCTTTCTCAATCGTTTTATGTTATTGTTTTTGTGAGCCGATTAATGTAGTAGACAAATCTTGATTTTCCTGTGACTCCATAATCGTTGTTTGTAAACACTTAATAAAGCCGATTGATATAAATACGAATATATAATCGGTTTATATTTTCACAAATGTCCAACGTTTTGTTTCCTTGTGTTTCTAATCGGTTTATCTTTGATGTTATTTGAACCGATTGTTGTCTGTGTAACTGTTAATTTGTTTCTTGTTTTGTGTTGTAGGGAAAACATGAAATCAAATACACCACCGGCTAAGGCTAAGGAGGTTGTGAAGAAGAAGAGAGCGGATCCTGTTGCAGATCCTGCCGCCATACAAGTTAGAATGGCTCCCCGTCGAGAGGGTGGTGCACCTTTGAGTGCGGCCAGTCGTAAAACTGCTGCTAGACAGCTTGATGTCGATCAACCCAACTCTGAAACAACAACACCTGCAGTTGAAGAAACACAAGAACAAGATCCAACTGATGCAGGTGAAGAGACACAAGAAGAAGGGCCAACTGTTCAACAACCAGCGGGTGAAGAATTGACTGTCGTGGAGGCACCTGAACAACCAGCACAACAACCACAACAACCAATACAAGAAGAGGGTGGACAACAGGGGGGTGAAGAAAAAAAGGCTAAGAAACAAATGAGGAGTTACAGGCCAACCGAAGAACAGATGTTTCCCGACGAGGAGCTAGGTGCACCTTTGGATAATATGAACGTCTTATGGGGCTATGTGGGTAGTTGGGCCAATATCGTCTACAGAACCATCGTAAGTATCTCATTTAGTTCTATTTTTCTTCGTTTATTCATCCAACATAACTTCATTTCATGTTACAAAACATATCAACGTTTTGTAGGACCACGAGGATGCAATACGTCTTCTCAAACACCAATCGGAGGCGGGAAAGATGGATATGTGGCCCTTGGAAAGGGTAGGTGAACGCCCTGAGAATCCTAAAGCTTTGGAGGCGTGGTTAGCTAGCGGTGAAGCCCCTCAAGTGGTAGAGATCGTCAAGAACTCGGGGTTGTATCCTGCCATTGCCAGTACTTCCACAGTTGGATATGACAAACCACTTGTTTCTGCCTTCGTTGAAAGGTATTATGCGGAGACAGATTCTATGCACTTCCATTTTGGCGAGAAGACCATCACTTCGGATGATGCTCATGAGATTACAGGTCTAAGTATTGAAGGCAAATCAGTTAGGAGCATCGGCTTTACCAAGGACATGGACTTCCTCAAGGACGTGGAAGGCGCCCCCACCGACTCCGCATTCGACAAGGACCTTCATTGGGATCTTATCTATGCTTTTACCGAAGCCAAATTGGGTTGGAACAAGGCGAAGACCAATACAGAGATGTGGTCTGGAAAACAAAGGTCGAAGACATTCCAATTGAAATCTCTGAGGGACCAATTCATGGGGACTCTGCGGCTACATGAGGAGGGCAAGTTGGATCCCAAGCGGGTCACTGCAACAGCCACTGCGTACATTCTCTACATCTTGGGAAGTGTCATATTCCCCGACACATCTGGTTCTCGGGTGAATGCCACCTATGTGCATTTTTTGGCTGACTTGGATAGGTTGAATGAGATCTCATGGGGCACTGCTTGTCTTGCATTCTTGTTGAATGAGATAAGAAAAGCTTCTAGGGCGAAGAAGGATCAAATTGGGGGCAGTATGCCTTTACTTCAGGTAATCCATGTACCTTCATTTGTCGTTATCCAAAGATTATAGTATACTTAGTATCTTATACTCCCATGCTTCACTTGTAGGCGTTCATATATTTGCACTTCCCAGAGTTTGCCGAAAGGGCGCAGCCGAACCCCGATTGGAGAACACTATCTAGGGAGCAAATACATGTACAATGGGAAGCCCTCGGGACAAGAACGAACTTTGATTGAGATTAGGACTCGATTGGACAACTTGCCCGTCGAGAAAGTTGTCTTCGATCCTTACATTAAAAGGAGGGAAGAAGGACACAGTGTTCGTAGCCGCATACAAAGGTACTTTGGACCTCTGTTTCATCCCACCGGATATGTTTTCTACAATCCGACAAGAGTGGCTCGTCAATGTGGTGGTGTACAAAAAGAACCAATCGAAGAGGCGTTCGGATTGGGTGACTTGGATAGGGACACAAGTCAGGCTTATTATGGTTCAAATTCAAATTGTGCACAAACCTCCTTGTCAATCCACTGATTGGGACAACAGAGCTCAGCATTTGGTTGGCCTTGATATTCCTATCTTTCCGAACGATTGGGTCGACCCTGAGTATATGGAGTGGTTAAAGAGGACTTCCCATCCTCATGTCATACGCCCTGATAATAGAAAGTTCATTGCTGATCCAAAAGAAGCCGTCGATGTATATGTAAGTATTCGCTTGTGTCCTATTAACTTTAATCATTATATATATGTACTTAGTGTATGTTGTATGATTGAAAACAGAGACCTCGAGTCGGCAAAATGATCAAGGAGTTCCTGACAGAGCTTGTGAAAGGTCTGATAGATAAGAGGGCTGAGAGGATCTTGAAGAAAGCTCTCGACCAATTGTTGAACTTGGAGAATAAAAGACGAGGAGATATGTTTGGAAAATCTCAAGAACCACCACCGGAGAGGGCAAAGCGCAAGACAAGGGGGGATGAAGCCACAACAAGCGTTGCTCATGAGGATGCACAAGAACCACGACCTAAACGAGGTCGTGGTGGTGGAAGAGGTCGTGGTGGTGGAAGAGGTCGTGGAGGTGGTGAGGCTACACAAGATGCACCACCAGCTAAAAAGACTCGAGGTGCTAGTACCAGTGCTCGTGGAGGTCGCGGTGGTGGAAGAGGTCGTGGTCGTGGTTAAACTCATAATAGTTTGAAAACACTTGTTTGAATTTGGTTATGTCGACTTAAAACTTTTTTTAACTTTGGTTGTGTCGAATTTAAACTTCTTTGGTATGTTTGTGTAGGATGCTAACTTTGGTTGCTAGTTTATGTGAATGAATGTGGGTTGTGTACTTAGATTTCTGTCAGTTATTATGGCTTAATCGGTTTACCTTGGTGTATAACATCGAACGATTGTCTGGCAATTTTACTCCAAAAATTGTCAGAGTATACAATCGTTCTATAATATTGCTTTCCAAAAACGATTATTGACTTCCAGAAAGATTCATATTTTCAAATCGTTAGATGATGGTCTTCAGATACACCGATTAAGAATGCTCAAGTATTTGAATCTCCTGTGTACACCTAATCGTCCTTTATGTTCACTAATTTACACCGATTATTTTTAAACTATCGGCCAATAAATGTGCATAGATACACCGATTGATTTGGTTAAATTTCTGGACAGAGTAACAACAATCGGCTTACTTTGGTAATAATATTCACCGATTGTTCGAGAACCCAAGCATAATCGGCTTAAGTTTCCATATATATAGACCGATTGAGCGTTGTTCAGATTCAAGATTTGGTTAAAAAAAAACTTGGGTGATTCTCACGTTGATCATGTTTGATAATTTTTAATCTTGTTTTGATATGAGAATTAAAACTAATTAATCTTATTTAGATTCTAATCATGTAATTAGCAACTATTTAAGAAAGGATAAAACAGTCATCTTTTATAAGGGGTTTTCCGATTTTGCTATATAATATCCGCCGGAATTATTTTTTCATCGGGCCAAATACTAACGAATGGGGCCAGTAGGTTAACTTTTCCCCTTCCATTCTTTTAATTTACCGTCCTAAGCGGGTCCACGAAGGTCAACTTGTTTACTGTAGTCAACTGTTCATGTGGGGTAACATACGGCAGTAGAGTCTGTCTCTATTTGGCACCAATAAAGATTCCATCCTCGAAGCTCCACGTGGTGATATCAAAAGAGAGAGAGAAAGTAGCCGTTGTTAAAGTCTTTCACAAGTGGAAGGCCAGTGTCAGCAGAGTAGGTAAGAGGGTACCAAAGTGTTTTCGTAGGACAGATACATATGGCGCAGCGACCAGAGTGCCTCGTTCAAGGGGAAGAAGAAGAAAAAAGAAAGAAATGGAGTATCAAAATCCGTGACATTGTCGGAACGGCTTTAAAGTTGATCAATTTTTAAAGAAAGTGGGAGAGAGAATCTGAGCGTGTTGGGTTGTGCTTTTGTTGTTAATGTTGTCTCAAAACTCTCAACGTGAAGAACCGTGTTTTCCGGCCTCCCGAAATTTTTTTTTGGCCTCCTACTACATGACAAAACGAGGCGAAATTACCTAGTTACCCTAAGTCCTTTAATTACTAATCTGCCATTGCCCTAATAAAACCACTAAACCTAGTCTCATCACACAAACACCAAACTAAAAACCAGAGACACCAAAACCGTTCTGAGTTCCTCTTCTTCTTCTTCTCATTCTCGTTCTTCCGCCATTATAAACCCCCCGAAGCCAGAGCCAGAAACTAGCACCACCACTTCTCTCTGTCGACCAATCCACGACCACCACCACATCCATATCTCGATTTCGATTATGATTTTTATGATTGATTTTTGGGGTAAATCAATTAGGTTTTGTATTTTACAACCCTAAAATTCAATCATGGAGAAAATCTAATTGTAAAGGAAGAACATCGTTTTCTTTGTGCTCAGATCTATATATGGATCGAAGACAACATGAAAAGTCGTCATAGAAAACCCAAAGTTTCTGTCTATAGAAATAAATCGTCAAGGAAAGCACTGTTCTTTCAGAATTAAATTTTTTTTTCGGTAACTACTAAAGGATTTAACTATTTTGTTGTTTAGGGATTTGATTTCTGGTTTTTTTTTAGTAATTTCTGGGTTTGATTTTTTTCTCCCTCAATGTTGGTCCTATTTCCTTGAGAATAGTGGGTTTTTGTTTAATATGAAAAATTGAAATCAAAATGGGTCTATGCTGTAATGTGAATGAATTGCAGGGAGGGAGATTTAGAACCGGTTAGATGAGCAGAACACGGTCATCTCTGGCCATATTAGTTTCTGCCCATAATATGTTCGATATAGGATCTGAATTGAGTTTTTATGAATCCACATATGCATTTTTTTTTTTTGATAGTATATACTCTTGCAATGCTCATGTATCTTGTTTATAGTGCTTGATGATGGCTAACAGATTCTGAGTGTGATAACATTTATTGCTTCTCTTGTGCTATTATGGGTTGCTGCAACTGTTTCATATTATGCCCTGCTACTATAGTTTGTTGCAGTCATATAGTTTGCTGCAGTCATGGGTTATTGCAGTCATGCCCAGCTCTTCCACCAGGTACAAGTTATATAGTTTTATGTATTTGTTGCTTGTCTATGGCCGTTGGATTTCGGATAATGGAGCTGGGCTGTAGAACCTGATAATTTGAACTACATTGGTTATCACACTAGACACTAAAAAATAGTACTCCTTCCGTTTCTTTTATATAGGCGGAGAGACCAATTCTCTTAGATTAAGA